>JAOYNU010103342.1:0-38659 GCA_026745395.1 Tympanopsis confertula | reverse complement strand
TCGATTCCGAGACCTTAGCTAGCTAGGATCCTTCTAGGCTTACGGCTATAGAAGTAAATACTTCCGGCTATACTTTAAGAGGTATACTTATATAATAAGACCCCGAAGACTTTTTCTAAAGACTTATAGGATACTAATCGAGAAAGCTATCCTTTACCGAAGTTAACTATTTTATATACGATAAAGAACTTCTATCTATTATATCGTATATTAGAGAATAGTATTCTAAGTTTAAAAATATAAATATTATAATCTATATAGGTTACTAGAATCTAGTCTATTTCTAGATTTAGTAATACCTATTTAAATATTAGATATAGTAGGGAGAAAAACTATCCGAATTTAGGTTTAAATTTATCTACTAGCCTAATACTATATAAGTCTTTTCTAACGCCCTCTCTAGAAAAAATTAAGATCTTCCGAAAGATACCTCTAATAATAGGATATCTAGTAGAACCTATTAACTATTATCTAACCCTTCTAATACTATAAAAGGATTAGAAATAAAAGTTAAAACTACGTAGATATCTAATAGTAATCCCGGACCCGAAAATAAGCCTTTTTCCGCCTCCGAATTCGCCGACCCCTATAAGACCTTTTTCGAAGACTTAGAACTATCGAACCTATAGTTAGAAAGTCTAAAAAAGAACCCTAAATACTAGAAGATTCGGTAAGCTATCTACGAAAGTAATTAGTAGTTCCCTACTAGTTAGGGTTTACTAATATATATATCTAAGTATTCTATCGTTATAGAGAACTATTTAATATAAAAAGACCGAATTTAGATACCCTTCTTCGAGCCTTTTAGAAATAAGATTATCTAACGAATCTATAATTCCCCTACTACTAGTTTCCCTAGTAGAGAAGTTATAAGAGATCTAGTTTCTAAATACTATATATAGCCGGGTCTATCCTCCGATATACGTCGTTTTACGTAGAACTACTAGATCTATTCGTAAAATAAAATCTAGAGAAATTAGAAAAAGGGTCTTCTAAAACCCCTATTTATTCTAGAACGATCCTAGTAAGAGCTATTTATAGATTTTATAGTAGACCTCCCCGAAACTCCTAATAGCTCTACTATACTTATAGTTACGGATAGATTTACGAAAAGCCCTATATTTATACTTATAAAAACGATAAAAGCCCTAGATATCGCCTACGCCTTCTTATAGTATATCTACGCTTATTACGGACTCCCCTACGCTATAGTTTCCGATAGAAGACCCTAATTTACCGGTTTATTCTAGAAAGAAGTCTACGGGTTTTTAGGAATTTAGAGGCGTTTATTTATAGCCTTTTATCCCTAGACTAACGGATCTACGGAATACTTAAATATAAAATTAGAGGTCTACTTACGGATATTCTACTTATTTAACTAAGATAACTAGGATATATTACTACCTAGCGTAATACTCGCCTTTAGTAACCGAAAATCTATATCTACTAGATTCTCCCTATTCTTCCTAAACTATAAATACTACTTTAAGACCCTAGAACCTAATATAAAGTCTTCTACTAGATCTACTATTTCTCCGGCCGAAAAAGGGCGCGAATAGGTTAGAAAACTAAGAAATTACTACTATTTAGCGGTAGTAGTAATAATAAATATATAAGAAATTTAAGAGAAATACGTAAACTAGTTATAATATACCTCGGAATCCTATAAAATAGGGGATAAAGTTCTACTATATTTAAAGAATATTAGAACTACTAGACCCTCGAAGAAACTAGACTAAATAGCCCTACTATATAAAATTATAAGTCTAGTAGGATCTTATACTATCTAGCTAAATACCCCCCTCTAGAATCTACCCTATTTTCTATATAGATCTTCTACGCCGAGCTTCTAAAGACCTACTTCTTTCCTAAAATATAACTTACCTAGAACTACCCCTTATCTAACTATTAGAAACCTCTAATAACTATATCGAAGGGGAGTAGGTTATAGAAAAGATCTTATAATACTACTAAACTAGAAATAGTTATTTTAGTATTCTAGTTAAGTAGAAAGGTTACGTAGAACTTACTAAAAAACCCCTAGAAGACTTTCTAAATACTAAAACTCTAGAGGTTTATAAATCTAGTCTTTTAGAAGTCCTATAAGCTACGAAACCCTAGAAAAAGGGGGGGAGAGAAGGGCTAATTTAAAAAGTTAAGACTTTTCTAAAACCTCGGCTATACCCTTATTAATCGCCCGTAGCCTTATATATAGGTTTCTAATTATATAACTAATTTAATAATACTTTATATCGCTAGAACCTTTTAGACCCTCTAGTTCTACCTATACGTATCGGATATTTACGAAAATAATATATTTAGAATTAGCGAATTACGAGCTTTCGAACGATCCTACTCTCGAGTCGATAGCTTATACTATCGACTCGCTAGGTCTCGTATTATATAAACTAAAATACTAGTTTTAGAACTAGTAAATATAAACCTTTTACTTAAGCGCCCTCGAAGAAACTAATAATATCCCGTATTATATTAGCTTTTTCTATCGAATTTATCCTAGGATTAGACTTATAGAATTATACGGTTTCCTCCGGGCCTTTTAGAAGCCCTTCGTATATATAAGAGAAGCCGAAGGCCTCTCTAGACATCTTCTTCTTCTCTTTTTCTTTAGTTTAGAATATAATCTCATTCTACGTAAAAAGGTTCACCTCTTACGTAGACCGTTATATCACGTGCTTATAACCTCTTAGGCCGTACGGGTCTTACCCCGTAATATAGGTAAGGATAAAGCTACTAACCCTAGGGATAGAAACCCTAGAGTAGGGATAGAGGCTTAAGGGAAGATATACGAGTATAAAAAGAAAGAAAAATATCGCCCGGAAAAGGAAAACCTAGCTCCTCGTAGAGGTTATACTATATTACTTATAGAATATAGTATCGTATACTATACTTAATCTATACTCTATCTATATATTATTTATACGTCCCTGCACTTACGGCGCCTTTACTCTCTAGATCTCAAGCCCCCGGCTAGGCCGTGACAGTCCGGAGAAGTCCGTATAGTTCTATAAGCTTAGACCTAGGTCTAGACTTAATAGAAGAGGCTTAGTTCGCTACTATCGGAAGATTCGCTACCGTCGAAAGTCGGTAAGGGGTTTTTACTACCTAGAATTCGCTACTATCGAAAGTTTTACTACTATCGAAAAATAGAATTTACTACTATCGATCTTTAGCTTTAATAGTTAAGTTATAAGGTTAAACGTAGGTTCGTTAGAGAGCTTAAGTTCTTCCGGTTCTAGGGGTAGTATTCTTTTATCGATCCGACTAGTATTCGTAGAACTAGACGGCGGCGAAGATAACGGATACCGGATAACGTTAAGAGGACCGCGTAACTAATAACTAAACTACGTATAGGGCTGCGTACGATTTGGCGAGGGCGTGGCCGAGGCTTCTAGAAGGGTCTTAACCCTTTACAATTCTAGTCGAAACGCCGGGGCGTAACTATAAACGCACTTATCGGGGCTCTACTCCGGTAACCAACGAGTTGATTTTGGTGACTGGAAGATCACGCCCTAAACCAGGTCATCACAGTTCATCTAGGCTGATCCGTATCCGATCCTTACCCCCCCACGTATTGGTTTAACCCCATCTGGCAATACTCGAATCAACACACAAGCATCCTCCAAACGATCAATTCTACTGTTCGTTTTGTGCAGTGTATTCAATACCTAACGCTAACTGGTTTCTGGAGAGTCTGGGCAAGAGCAAGAGATCTTCAACCTTGTCGAGGTTTGAAAGGGCAAAGAAGGACAAGACTAGGAAGAAGAGAATCGAGACGATTCTACAGATGATGGCAGACGCTAAGACCTTGTGACCTTGTACGATACGCGGTATGTCTTATTCTTCTTCTTTTTTTCCCAAGGTTTCTTATTACTATTGCTAGTCTCAAATATCACCCAGACCAACTTGTCCCACAGATCGCGGAAAAATAACAAAGTGGTGGGCAACCCCGTCCCCGCAGCATCAACTACCCATCGTTACTATAGCGTCCTATCATTTCTTGAGTCCGCCGGAAAAACACGTCATGTTGCTGTCCATGTGACTGGGTTCTGTCCAGGCCCCGTTCTAAGCAGAGCAGAGCGTCAGAGTCACATCCTGCTCCGACGTGCAGACCTTGACCTGGCTGCCGCCGGGGCTGACACCCTGAGGCCACACAATCTGGGGGCACGTGGCATCGTTGCTCTTCTCGACGAGCTTCTTGCCAGCGAAGGCGTCGCCGAAGACGTCACTCAGGTCGTACCACACCTGGGCGCCATCGAGGGTGTACGAGAAGATGGTCTGAGGTGCGCCGTTGTAGAGGCCGTCTGGAGTGAGGGTGATCTTGAGGGCGCGACCGCCCGTGCTCGGATCACGGGCGAAGACCTCAGAGTAGGTACCGCCGTGAGCGTTGAGTGTAAAGGGGCCGGAGACGGAGGAGCCAACACCCCACGCCGTGACGGCGGTGGGGCAGTTGTTGACGATGCGGGCGCGGCCGACGGCGAGGGCGGTGGGGACGAGAGGAAGGATGATGGTGGAAAGCTTCATGGTGGTGGAAGTATTGAGGAGTACTTGAGTGGGTGCTTGAGAGGCTGATATCCAAAGATGATACGAAATGCGCTGACGATGGTGATGAAAAGGCCTTCAGGTTGAGGACCGGCCCAGCCTTTTATATACTTGGCCGGCTGGCGAGGATCTTTCTTAGCACCTGGTTATCCGTCCAGCCCCGACTCATACGAGAAGAGAATCGTGACCATGGCCAATGGCCTCGCAGAGTCTATCCGAACTCTGCATCATCACGACCTCGCCCCCCCTTGCATTCTTCGTCACGAGAAATCCGGAAAAACGCCAAGCTGCCCCCACGTCGGCGCCATGTTCTGGTCAGGCAGGAGTAAGCATTCCAACCATGTCGGAGGGATTCGCCTTCGTATTTCGTGCTCGGTTAAATCGTGCTGGGAATCCGCCGTTGCCTTGCCGATGGCTTCTTCAAGTGACAACTTGCAAGCCACCTTGGGGGCTCTTTTTCACTCACATGAACAAAAGACGCGTCCTCTTTGGGGTCGGACCTCGACGATCCAGATCAGCTGGCATCTCAAGACAACCAACTTGCCTTGCCCAGCAGGTTTCCCCGTTGCCATTGCATTGCCGTTGTTTCTTTTCCGAATCCTGCCTTTCTTTTTCCCGGTCACGACGGTCACTGTGCAACCATGGCGCATGCCTCGTATAGTGAGAAAGACTGACTGAGACGCTGAATTCCGTATGGGAAAGCGTCTGATCTGTGATCGTTCGCAGACTTGCCAGCTTCCAACGGACACTCGAAAGCTCCATGCAGGCTACCAGGCTCCACTGGCCGTGACGGACTATATGATGGAATATTCATCTGTCGAAAACAAACCCTGATCTGCTCGCGACTCTTGTCCGTATCTGTAGTTTATCCGTATCTGTAGTCTATCCGAACGTCGTCGTATTTGTCTCCCTTCTTTCTTATTAACCCCCCACTTGAGGCTGACATTCAGCTGTATTAGGCTTGGATCAATTGAATACGAGAAATCGCCCAAGAACAAAGCCGAGCTCAACGTGACCCACATTGGAAAAAAGCCGGTTTTTTTGCAAGTCACGAGAGTAGTCAGTCTTACGGATTGAATCGGTGGCTGAATTCCTCCTTGCCGTCTCAGGTTGTCTGCCGCCTAAAAATAAGCCTCGGACCCCATATGGTATTGCTCCCATCCACCCCCCCGTGACAGGCATGACAGGCAACGGGCCTGTAGCTGCCCGAGCAAGTATGCACTTGGACTACATTTACCAATGCGGACGTGAGGCATGCATGTGGGGATGCGGGGATGGGGATGATGGCGCACTGCGTCCCTCATCGTATTCTGTGATTTATAATGCACTTTGAAAACCTGTTGGTCATGGCCAGGATTGGACGGAACCGGGTACTCACTCGATCGGTTACGTGCTTGGGATCGGGCACAATGTGAGATTGATTGATGACCGGATTGATGGCCGACATGATGGAGGTGCAGCTGGGGCTGAGGCATCCCCTTTCCCCTTCTTTCTCTCACGTTTGAATTCACCCTCGATCACTTTCAATGAGGAGTCGCATATGCTGATCTGCTGTCATTTATCCCTTGCTATCTGTGAGCCTGCGCTCCATCAAGGTTCTTTATTTTCTCCATGTCGTAGGATAACGTATGGGACCATCAAACATGAGCGCAAGACCGCTTGCCCAAGACTTGTTGAGGGGGCCCTGAGCAAGGCAAGGGAACCTGAGACCGTTACGCCGCGCTGTCAGAAGATCACGCCAAGCAGTCTCTCGGTTCTACTTTCTGGCATATTGTCAGATCACAAGGTATTGGGGAAACAGCCACATACGCACACTGGATCATCTCCATCAGGTGCGAGGTTGACTTTGCGATGATAGTAGTATCATGACTATTTCCATACAGAGGCCAGACTCCCAAGCAAGCTCCAAGTCTGTCGATGGATCTTTATATTGTGGTTAGGAAGAATCCGAGACTCGTTTACCCGACCACGGCATATCTCACACGGACATGTACTCAATCACTCCAAACCATGCCTCTAATCGTAGCTCTTCATTCTCTCACACTCATGTCGGCGATGACATCATGATTCCTTGACGTTGACAGACTTCTCAGCGGCCTATCGAGATTGAATGGTTGTTCTTGGTTTTTCCGAGGTGCCAATCATAGGCCAAGACGTATGAAAGATAGTGTCTTTTCTTCCTGAGAGGCAGTATCTCTTATTGCTCTGGCGTGAGCCTGGCAGAAGACTTATCTAGAGAGAGAGACCCATTTTCACAGGCTTGCTTTCATAAGCAATAATCCGCCAGATCACGTGCTTGACGCACGTGATCACAGTGATCCCCAAATTTAATATCAGAAATACGAATTTCCTCATAAAGTTACCCTCAAACGAAAGTCTTTGGTGGCCCACTACATTGGGCAGGTCGTAACTCCGGATACATCTTCCGAATAACTTTTTGCCCCTTGCAGGAAACGCGGTGAGCCGCTCATCGTGCTTTCGCAACCACACAGTTGACTCTTGGGGGAGGAGTGATGGCATTGTGTGCCAAGCGTGCCAAGCGCGCCAGCAGCCTTTAGGGTAGGATCGAATGAGGTCAAGAAGGGTAAATGGTGTAAGGTTGGCAGTGCTAGTGTTTATTAGACGGGGCGATCAAGCGGGTCGGGAGGCCAAGCGAAGCAGACATCCTGGTGGTCGGGTCTTGTATCAGCACAAGATGCCGAACAACGCCGGGCCAGCAATGTCAGTAATGACGCGTCCATGGAATTCCAAATCACCATACCTGAG
The DNA here is from genome assembly GCA_026745395.1 of Tympanopsis confertula. NCBI lineage: Eukaryota > Fungi > Ascomycota > Sordariomycetes > Coronophorales > Scortechiniaceae > Tympanopsis > Tympanopsis confertula. The sequence goes on along the minus strand of JAOYNU010103342.1, from coordinate 31,333 downwards.
CAGCTCAAGCTACCCGACCCCACATAAGACTGGACCAATCATAATGTGCGCACCCGTTGGACTTCTCCGCGGAGGAACCGTTGAGGTCGAGCTGTATAAAATATATATAATAGCTGTACCCAAAGCTAGCTGTTTGGATGATGATGTCAAGTTCTCGTTACCATCCTGCAAGTCTTTGATATAGTATTTGCTCGATAATATATTCGTGTGCACAAACATACATACCAGCACCATGAAGACGACAACCGCCCTACTCCTGTCCTCTGCGGCCTCGCTGGCCCTGGCCGCCGATGCGAAATGCACCGACTACGACATCCCCGTCTCCGTTTCCACGGAGGCTTTTACCTTTAAGCTGGAGCCGTTTGAAAACAGCGCCGCGTCGGTTCAGTTCGTCGTTGACAGCACCTCTCGCACAGCCAACCCGGCATCGCGGCAGGAATCCAAGCGGCTCATCAACGCGACATACCACATCTCGGGCCGCTACTGCACTCCCAAGTCGGGATCCGCCAACGGCGTCCTTCAGGTCCTGACCCACGGGCTCGGATTTGATAAATCGTGAGTTTTGGCGCATACAGCCAGGCCGGGCGAGAAGAGTGGCGGCTGACCGTGTGCCATGTACACATCTATGCATGTGTGTGCATTTTCAACGGCTGCGCAGGTACTGGGATTTCAGTGACGAGGACACCAACTACATCACCGCCGCCACCGCTGCCGGCTACTCGACTTTCTCCTACGACCGCCTTGGCGTGGGCAAGTCGGACAAGGCCGACCCGTACTTTGACGTCCAGATCGATACCCAGCTTGCCATCCTCGCCGAGCTCACAAACACGCTCAAGTCCGGCAAGCTGGGCAAGGACACCATTGCCAAGCCGTCAAAGATTGTGCACGTCGGCCACAGCTTCGGCTCCTTCCTCACCAACGGTCTTGCCGCTGCTTACCCTGCCCTCAGCGACGGTGTCGTCCTGACCGGGTACAGTTTTGCGAGAGACCACCGAAGGGATCTGCAGATCGCTCTGGGCTTCCGTCTCGCCAAGGAGGTCAGACCTGCTCAGTGGGGCAACAGGTCTTCAGGCTACATCGTCTGGGCAGACAAGTACCAGAACCAGGAGGCCTTCTTGACGTACCCGTACTTTTCGCCCGAAAACGCCGATCTTGCTGAGAAGCTGAAGCAGCCGGTCGCCGTGGGCGAACTCTTGACCATTTCGCAGCTCAAGCTCGACTCGCCCGACTTCAAGGGGCCCGTCCAGGTCAGTACATGCCAATCGTTGCTTGTGGCGAATGCACATGTTACATCTGACCGACCGTGGCTGACTCTGTGTTTCCACATCCAGGTCCTTACCGGTGACCGCGACGTTTCGTTTTGCGGTGCGGATTGCTATGGCATCGTGGACAACCGGACCGCGGCCGAGGCGATATTCCCCCATGCGAACGCGATTGACCTGTACATCCAGCCGCGCACCGGCCACGGCCTCAACATCCATTACAACGCCTCTGGTGCCTACGGCGTCATCACAAACTTCCTGAAGAGCAACGGCCTGTGAACGCCAAGTCCATGAATGCTCGTGTATTCGTCCAGTCCTGTTTGCCCCGTTAGCTGGTTGATTTATTCACATGTATTATATGCGATTAGGAGATCACTCGTTGTAATGAGCATAAATAAGATGCAAGAATCTGGTGTTGCAGGATATCTTGAATTATTTATGAACAAAAAGATGTGATGACGTCTGAGGCAGTCAAGCCAGTCGTCGACAGCTGTCAGTGGCTTCGCGTAAAGTGATGCGCGTCATTGACGCGTGACGTGCTTCCTTTCCTATCCTATCCTAGATCCTACCCAAACACCTTGTTGAAAAGCTTGCCCTCCTCCTCCCAGCAATCGCCCAACACCATGGGTATCAAGCAGCTCTCCGTCATCATCAAAGATGAGGCCCCTCTGGCCATCAAGGAGGGCGACATCAAAACTCACTTTGGTCGCAAAGTCGCAATTGTACGCGTGGCTGCTTAATCCATCCCCGTCTGAAGCTGAAGCGTGGGCACCAACCTGACCATGCATGTTCCCCCATCATCAAGGACGCTTCCATGAGCATATACAGTTTCCTGATCGCGGTGCGGTCCAATGGCGAGCAACTCACAAACGAGGACGGCGAAACAACATCGCACCTGATGGGCATGTTTTACCGCACGCTGCGCATGATCGACAACGGCATCAAGCCTCTGTACGTTTTCGACGGGGCGCCGCCAAAGCTCAAGTCGGGCGAGCTCGCCAAGCGGTTCGCGCGCAAGCAGGAGGCATCTGAGAGCCTGGAGGAGGCCAAGGAGACGGGCACGGCCGAGGACATTGAGAAGTTTTCACGGCGCACGGTGCGCGTGTCGCGCGAGCACAACGCAGAGTGCCAGCGCCTGCTCGGGCTCATGGGCGTGCCTTTTATCATCGCCCCGACCGAGGCCGAGGCCCAGTGCGCGGTGCTGGCGCGCGCCGGCAAGGTGTACGCGGCGGCGAGCGAGGACATGGACACGCTGTGCTTCAACACGCCCAGGCTGCTCCGTCACCTGACCTTTAGCGAGGCTCGCAAGGAGCCTGTGCAGGAGATTGTGCTCGACGCCGTTCTCGACGGGCTCAGCATGGAGCGGGAGCAGTTTGTTGACCTGTGCATCCTGCTCGGCTGCGACTACCTCGATCCGATCCCAAAAGTCGGCCCGCACACGGCGCTCAAGCTCATTCGCGAGCACGGCACCCTCGACAAGGTTGTCGAGTACATCAAGAACGATCCCAAGGCCAAGTTCGTCATCCCGGACGACTGGCCGTACGAGGATGCGCGCGAGCTCTTTTTCAGGCCCGACGTGAAGCCGGCCGACGACGCGGAATGCGATTTCAAGTGGGTGGCGCCCGACGTGGACGGCCTCGTCCAGTTTCTGGTGTTGGAGAAGGGCTTCAGCGAAGACAGGGTCCGGTCGGGCGCCAAGAAGCTCGAGGGCTCGCTCAAGGGTGGCCAGCAGGCCAGGCTGGAGGGCTTCTTCAAGACGCTGCCCAAGACGGACGAGGAGAAGGCGTCTGCCAAGAGGAAGGCCGAGGAGAAGAACGAGGCACAGAGGAAAAAGGTCAAGGAAGAGAAGAAGGCAAAGGCAAAGGCGAACCCGAGAGGCACAAAGTGAGGAGGCAACTGGAGGTGGTGGGGAGAAGGCAGCAACCAAGGCATCATGGGGAACGAACCGATATCACCCTGCTAAAACTCTGGCGATAAGGCGCGCACACTGGATGTCATGTTGGGCTAATGGGATGTAATCTAAATTCTTTGATAATGTCTGGTTTGTATTCTACTTTTAGCGTGAGACTCGGAGTTGACGTCATTATAAAAATTGACTGATGAAGGGATGGGTTATTGAAGAAGCAGTCCGACTTTGTGGCGTACGTGGTGCCTTTGCAAGCAGCCAATCACAGTCTCCGAATTCATGCCTACCTCTGCGCCCCTTGAGCCGAGGCAAGCCAGGCCAGGCACGCGAAACAACCTCGGAAGTGGCCAGCATGACGTCGACTAGTCGTTGTCACATGCTTGCTTTCTTTATTCTAGTGCTTATCAAAGTGCACATGACTCCATTCCAGCAAGGTAAAGCCCAGGACAACAGTCGGGTGGCATGTGACAGGAGGAGACTGGGGAAGCCAGATCCAATCGGACCCACGCCATGTTTCAAGTGCGGCTGTATATTCCTGGCCCGTCCTTTTCATCTTCTGCGCTGCTGCTCTTTCTTCTTTTTCTTCTTCATCTTCTTCTTCATCTCACGAGCTGAGAACCAAACCACCGTCGTCCACAATGTCCAAGACCTTCTCCAAGAGCGACGTCGCCTCGCACAACACGGCGAAAGATCTCTATGTCATCATCGACGACGACGTATATGACCTGACCGCCTTCCAAGAAGAACACCCAGGTACGTTCCACTCGCACCGTCATCGCATCTCGGCTTTCTTTCCTGACTGTGTCTTTGCAGGCGGCCAAAAGATCCTCCAGCGCGTGGCTGGCAAAGAGGCGTCGAAGCAGTTCTGGAAATACCACAACGCTGGCATTCTGAAAAAGTACCAGGCAAAGCTGCAGGTCGGCTCCCTCGACACCAAGGCCAAGAAGCCGGAACCAAAAAAGGCAGACCCTCCCAGGCTCAAGCCGAAACCGGACGCAGCCGTCGCCGCACCCATCGCGCCCGAGGATGCCCAGAAAACACGCGAGACCGGGGCCCCGGACTCGTTTGGAGATCTTGTCCCGTTTGCGGACCCAAGCTGGTATCAGGGCGTGCGTGTGAACCGTCCCGTCCCTTTCAAAGGATCCATCCCGTCATGACTGACCGACTGCGGCTTGCGCGCAAACAGTACCACAGCCCCTACTACAACGAGACGCACGTGGCGCTCCGCGCTGAGGTCCGAGAATGGGTCGACTCGGCGATCGAGCCGTTTGTGGCCGAATGGGACGAGGCAAAGGAAGTGCCGCCCGAGATATACAAGGAAATGGGCCGCCGCGGCTACCTCGCCGGCCTGCTGGGCGTCGCGTACCCGGCCAAGTACACCGCCAACACGGTCGGGTCGGTTCCGCCCGAGAAATGGGACCTCTTCCATGAACTGATCATCACAGACGAGCTGTCGCGCTGCGCGTCGGGCGGCCTGGTCTGGAACCTGATTGGCGGCTTCGGCATTGGCGGCCCCCCGCTGGTCAAGTTTGGCCGCCGCGAGCTTGTCGACCGGATTCTCCCGGGCATCCTGTCCGGAGACAAGAGGATCTGCCTGGCCATCACCGAGCCCGACGCCGGCAGCGACGTGGCAAACCTCAGCTGCGAAGCTCAGCTCAGCGAGGATGGCAAGCACTTCATCGTCAACGGCGAGAAGAAGTGGATCACAAACGGCATCTGGAGCGACTACTTTACGACCGCGGTGCGCACCGGCGGCCCTGGCATGAACGGAGTCAGCCTGCTGCTGATTGAGCGCGGTCCTGGTGTGAGCACACGCCGGATGGATTGCCAGGGTGTTTGGTCGAGCGGCACGACGTACATCACGTTTGAGGACGTCAAGGTCCCCGTCGAGAACGTGCTTGGAAAGATCGACAGGGGCTTCCGAGGTAGGCTCCCCCAGATATTGATTTATTTGATCCAGACCTGGCTGACCACCATGCTGCCCGCAGCAATCATGACAAACTTCAACCACGAGCGCATAGGCATCATCATCCAATCTCTGCGCTTTTCGCGCGTCTGCTTCGAGGAGTCGGTCAAGTACGCCTCCAAGCGGCACACGTTTGGCAAGCCCCTGATTGAGCACCCCGTCATCCGGCTGAAGCTCGCGCACATGGCGCGGCAGATCGAGGCATCGCACAGCTGGCTCGAGTCGCTCGTCTACCAGTGCGAGCACCTGGGCCAGACCGAGGCCATGCTGCGGCTCGGCGGGCCCATTGCCAGCCTCAAGGCGCAGGCCACCCTGACGTACGAGTTTTGTGCGCGCGAGGCCAGCCAGATCTTTGGCGGTCTGAGCTACAGCCGGGGGGGGCAGGGAGGCAAGATAGAGAGGATGTACAGGGAAGTGCGTGCGTACGCGATCCCGGGCGGCAGCGAGGAGATTATGCTTGATCTGAGCATCAGGCAGTCCATGCGGGTGGCCAAGGCGCTGGGGATGAAGCTGTGACGAGCATCGAGACAATCTTGCTGAGGAGTCGCTTTAGAAAATCTACATATATCGACCAATAAAGAGGAATCGCTGGGAAGTCGCTCTGGAAAATCCATACACATGAACTGAACAGGCGGCCGGCTTACGGTGTCTTCATTTTCTCTGGCCCTCGTCCGGGCTTGGTGACCGCCAACGTCGCAGGGATTACCATCCTTTTCTCAAGAATTGGGAAACCGTTAGTTATATAATGGCGATAACCCCACCTTTTAGTGATCTGCTTTGGTGGAATCTAGGTTCTATAGCTAAGATACGTTATCAGAACGTCATATCCTTAAGACGTCTGATCTGTTTTTCTCAGATCCATCATACCTTTGCAAGAATCGTCCATTCAACCCATCGATATACCTCGCTCGACATGGCTCCTAAGCTTGCTTCGGACAAAATGCTCAACATGGACTTGGCGTCTGTGGTGCTGGGGCTAAAGTTGGGCGATTTTACCAGCCAAGAGCTCGTCAAGGCATGCCCCCCCGCCTTGTTGGTTCGGTTGGATCAAGAAGCTGATCAACGCATGAGGGATGAGCTGCATAGTACTACGTCGATCGTGCTCAACGTTATCAGCCACACTTTCGGGCTGTGGGGTGCTTCAACCCCGATGCGCTCGCAGTCGCCAAAGAGCGTGATGCGCAGCGCGCCAACGGAACTGTGATTGGGTCTGTTTAGCTGGTGGTGTTGTTGTTTTTGTTGTTGTTGTGAATCCCAATGGCTCACACGTCTGGGCAGGCCCCTCCACGGCATCCCGATCCTCGTCAAGGACTCCATCGTTGTCGACGGCATGGACACCACCTGCGGGTCGACGTGCCTCGTCGGGGCGCGGTGGCCCCGTGAGGCGGCGGTTGTGGCCAAGCTCCGCGACGCGGGCGCCATCATGATGGGCAAGTCCAACATGAGCCAGTGGTGCTACTGTCGCTCCCGCACCATAGAAGGCGGGTGGACCTCGGTGTTTGGGCAGACGCTGGCGCCGTTCCACGAGAACCAGACGCCCGACGGGTCGTCGAGCGGCAGCGCCGTGGGCGCCAGCCTGGGCATCGCGGCCGCGTTCCTGGGCACCGAGACCATGGGCAGCATCGTTTATCCGGCGAATTACTGCGGCGTTGTGGGGCTCAAGCCGACGCCCGGGCTGACTTCCCGCTCTGGGTCCATGCCGGTCGATCCGGAGCGGGACACTCTGGGACCCATCTCGCGCTGGGTCAAGGACAGCGCCATCATGCTGCAGGTCATTGCTGGTATGGGCGCACCCACGGGCGCATGACGGCTGGCCGCTGACAGCTTCCCAATCAATTGTGTAGGAAAGGACGACGAGGATCCCCTGACATCTGATATCCCGTTTGCCACCATCCCCGACTACGTCGCCTGCTGCAGAGAGGATGGCCTCCAAGGCATGCGCCTTGCGGTGAGTGGATTACTTGAGCAGTACATGGATGCTGTTTTTTAAATCTACTATATTTCTGACTTGACCGATAGGTGCCCGACTCGGTGTGGAGACAGTTGGAGCAGGAAAGATACAGAGAGATTTCGGGGCCGTTCAAGAAAGCCATCGAGATAGTCAAGCGGCTCGGCGCCGATGTTGTCGAGGGCATCGATTTCAAGTCATGGGACCCTATCGCGGGCGGTCCTCGCGTCGACGGTCCTGTTGACAACGTCCGGCTTCGCGATGGTGCGTCACTGCCACTGTATCTATCCTGCTCGTCGTATCCCTTTTTTCTTGTTTTTTCTCTTCTTCTCTTCTTCTCTTCTTTTCTTCTTTTCTTCTTGTTTTATTCTCCACCTTCCTACCACTTCCTCTTGCTCTCGTTCTCTTCACTGACATGTTCATCTTCATTTACGCGGCAGGCTTGGCCAAGTTCCTATCCAGCGCCACGACAAACCCCCACAACATCCGCTCCGTCGCCGACATCGTCGCCCACGCCGAGTCACACCCGGAGGAGCAGGTGGAAAACTACCCAGTCGACGAGCTTGTCAGCGCGCGCGATGAGGTCGAGACCGCCGACTCGCCTGCGTACGCCGAGGCGCTGCGCAAACAAGAGGCGCTCGGCGCCGATTTGGTGCAGCTCCTCGACGACAATAACTGCGATTTGCTCATGACGCCGCTGCACAGCCTGCCGTTGAGCTATGCCAGGGTCCCTGTGCTTGTGGTGCCGCTGGGCAGGTTCAGTGAGCGGGCGCCTGTGACGACTTCGCGGGGGAACAATTTGCTGATCTTGGCGGGGCCGAACACGCCGTATGTTTTTTTTTTTCAGTCTCTCCTCCCATGTACATGAGCTGGGGCTATGTTTGTTTTGCGCTGTGCTGACTTGGCTGCTTCACTCTGACAGGTTCAACCTCATGTTCACCGGACGTCGGTTCAGCGAGGAAACATTGATTGCGGCGGGATATGCATTTGAGCAAGCCACGAGGGTGATCGAGAAGAACGCCGAGAATATGATGATCAAGTTTTGAAGAAGAAAAGGAGTGTCTGTCTGTCTGTCACCACGTGTGAGTTGTTCGCCGTAGTCTTGGCATTAACATTTCTATCATGGCCAACGCGTCAGCCTTTTCAAGAGAGACGTATAAGTATTGGCTTGTACTGGCCATGGTTGACTCCCTCAGTAGCTAACAGTGAATCGCATTAAATGATGTTCGTAAGTACGGGTACGTATGCTGCAGATGGGGGTTTTATTTTTATTTGTCATTGGAATATTTCAAGAGATCGTCACGTGAGTCGTTTGAGGTCGAATAGTCAAAAACGCCTTGCTGTTCGATCCACAATTGGGCGAACGGCCTCATATGGCCACACCCCATACATCCATCCATCCATCTTTGCCGACCCGAAAATTTGCACCCCTGTTGGTCACTGCCACACTACACCGGCCAGGCGGGCCGAGGGGCGCCGAAATATCAGACGATGGAGGTTCATGCAATAAATACGACACAGGCTCTGATGAAGGGTTGTTTTTTCGAGACTGGCAAGCCAGGTGTGGAAGCATCTGTCGCCATCTCGATCGAGCCTCTGCCCATCTCGCACCAAAAAAAACACGAGTCGCCAAATGACAGGCATTGCAGGTCTGGCCAAGCCGAGCGCGTCTGGGGCGAACGCAGTCTCGTCGGCACCCGTATTGCAGGTGCCCAGCATACGCAGAAACAAACTCAGACCAGTCGCGTCCTCGTCCGCGCTCCGCCCAAGGCCATCTGCCACAACCCCCAAGAACATAGCGCTGCCGCCCGCGGTCGATAAAAAGACCGATCCGGGTGTGTTCAAATACGCCCGTCGGCGCTCCATCAACTCATCCCGTCCCGCCATCGACGAGGTCGCCGCCACCCGATTTCTCAAACCCACGCCATTGCGGGAAGCCCATGACGGCTTTGTCGCCCCAAAGCTCCAACCGGATGAGGCTCAGCCGCCTGCCAACGGACCCAGATCAGCCAGGATTGACCATGACCAGGTGTTATCTCAGGACATTCTGGATTTCAGGAGACGGAACGTTGTGATGCCGAAGAGGAAGATAATATGGGACAAAACCGAATGGAGTGGGAGCAGTGGGAGCGGATTGCTCCCGACGCGACCACTGTCGTCGTCGTCGTCGTCGTCACAACTCTCGGGCTGGGATTCAGACGATAGTGTCATCAATGGGGAGTTGGTGCCGAGCGTCAAATTTCTAGAGCGCACCAAGCATTTGATCGGTGAAGAGACGCAGATGCCAAAAAAGGAAATGACAAAGATTCAGAAACGGTCCAAGACATGGAGAAGGATTGCAGACACTATCGGGTTACGAAAGACAGTGCCACGTACGGCAATGATGACCAGTGGTTTGGGGGCTGTCCAGGACACACCCGAGCAGCGCCGTATGGAGCGTCACAAACGAAGGCACAAATTCGCAAAGACAGAACCCATCGACGTGAACCCAAAGTGGAGCAGCAAGATGAAACAAAACATTTTAATGCTGGAAGAGGAATGGCGCGGTCTTAATATGCCAAAGGAAAACGCCACAGCCAGGACGCATTATGTGCCCTGGAATCTCAGCGATGAGATCTATGGCTTAATCAGCAGTTCCGTCCAGGGCATGCCTGATAGGCGCGACATTGACGCGTTTGTGAAGCATCTCACCCACGGCAAGTGCGGATGGGTGACATGGCCGGTAAGGGGGATTTCTCTTTTTCTTTCTTCCCGTCCCGCAAGCATCCTTTGCAGAGCTCGCGCGTCCATGGATAATTATAGCAGAGCACTGACCTACATGAGCAGAACGAGAAAGACGGCCGGAAATTCAGGTCAGAAGGCTGGGTGGGAGAAAAATCTGGGTCGGAAGTCTTGGTGGATGAAAAAGAAAACAGGATCTCAGTCCCGGTAATGGAGCATCATGAAGGCATGTCGGCCGAAGAGGAATATGGCAATGCAAACAATGTGAGCAAGAGCAGTCCCTGGCTTGGCGACGCTCGCTCCCCTCTCTCTCATGGACGATTGCCTACCTGCCTGTTCGCATCTGCTGACCAGATATATGGTGTGTGTGGGCGTAGTACGGGATACTAATTGGCAACACACTTACGAAGTACCTCCTACACAACCGTTGCGCATTTGATTGCATAGTTGACGCTTACAAACAACGGCTTAAGAGAGAGGAGGAAGAGGCACATCGATTCTCTTTCAACGGGCAGATCAAACGCGAGAAGAAAATAAGGAACACACTCAGAAACCAGCCGGGTCCTCGTATAGTAATGAGGTTCTGATCGGCTACTCTAAGGGTTAATAGTTCTATATTATCTAATTATTTTTTAATTCGAGAGTCGATACTTATCTCTAATAGTACTACTCCCCGAAATTTTAAGTTCTTTAGTATTTATATTTCGTTCTATTAAATAAGTAACTTATATATATATTCTAGGATTACTTACTTATAATTATTATTTAACTAACTTTCTATTAATTTCTAGGGTTTTAAGAATATAAATTAGGCTAGACTAGCTATACTCTTATTACCGTCTAATAAGATACTAATTCTATATATATTTATACTAGGTATATATATATTATATCGTAATCTATATACTATAATTACTATTACTTTTAGTTACTATCCTAGTAGTACGCTATATACTTATATTAGGGGTTAACTATACTTAGCCTCGTATCCTTCGAGTACTTAAATATCTACTACTAATATACTTTCCTAATACGCCAATAGTACGATTTTCTCTATATCTCTATAGATTAATCTATTATTAATTATACTATTTCTAATACTATAAGTTATTATTTTTTATATATTTTTCTGGCTTTTTCCGGGCTATTCTAACTCGTCTTATTACGAAACTATTATAATTAATTTTCCTTAATCTATACCTTCTTCTATTAAAAGTACTAAATGCTAACGGCAACGCGCTGTAAATAGTAGTTTAGGAGTGATTGCCATGCATCCAGTGTATATAAAATCCGTTTTATACCAGGCGGACAAGCACGCTGGGCAATACTATATGTACCAATGAGCCCGCGCACTGTTACGTGACACCCAAGAGGGCTGGCCGGTGTGCTCGTCGTGTCTGGCTCTTGGGACGGATGAGTGTCTCTGAAGATATCGAACGCCCAGGCCCAATCGATTTTCTGAAAACGTGGCGCCAGTACATGGTATATTTTGAAAACGTCAATCGTGAACGGGTTTGATAATGATGAAAAGGAATCTGCAACTTTTTCTCTTTGTGGCCCATCATATAAAGCCAGCTATCTACGGCACACAGATAGAACTTGTCGTTTATCGCTTTGGAGCATTCTTTTGCGAAATGACTGCTGTCGACTTTGAGTATTGTGTCGGCGTTCCCTTGACTTGGTTTCTCATTTCTTGCACAAAATACCGCCAAAACAAGCGTTTCTTGCCGTTTGGATCGGCTGCATGACGAATCAGCAGGTCAGGAGAGGGATACGTTATTTACATAATGATTTGATATTTACCTGTCGCCTCGCCTTGAGATAAAGGATCGTGAGGGTTCCGGCCGTGCCTGACCTCTTGCACCGAGCGGTAAACACGACCGACAAAACGATGCCATAGTGGCTGTCGCAGGATCTGTTTTCGACAAAAAAGCATATATGGGCGTCAGTCATGGGTGTCAGCAGTCACCCCATGGCTCTGATCAGCATCTGAGGAGGTAGAGATGATGGGATCTGCCTTTTGCAAGCGCGGCCATGCGCGATAGCAAGCATGTGTTGCCCGCACACGAGGCAGGCGATGAAAAGGGGGCTGACCGTGGTGATAATGCGATCCTACGGCGCTGTTAATAGGGGCAGAGATTGACATTGAGATGAACGGGCAGATTGATCGCGGACGCACCTCGAACATGAGGATCAATCGGGCCCACGACGGCGCCATGACGGCATAAGGCGAAACTTGTCCTTGAGGTTCTTGGCGAGATGAGGTTGGGGATGATTCGAAGATTCCAGCCAGCATATCTTTTGTCCCATGTCAGCTGCGCCCTACCACAACAGCTGGTTGCCAGTGTGAAGCGCTAGGCCTTGTAAGGATATTTCACTGGCAGATCCAGATCCAAGCAAGGTACGATATACCATCTCGTATATTAGACTTTTGGCAATTCTTACCTTATTTGTGCTCGTCCCAGGATCAAGCTGGGATGGGCGGTATAGGCGGTCAAATCAAAATTATATCGATATACATCTACACGGATATGGTGATAAGAAGATATGCAGATATGCAGATACGGATATGCAGATAGGTACTTGGCGGGTAGATGGAACACATATCGTTCCGACGGGTCGCACACAAGTAAAACAATCATGGCCAAGGCGGCGTAAATCACGATCCGATCCTGTAGTTTTCCTACAGGCGCCATCTTGCTTATGGCTCGATGCAAGCAGCCGCATGGCTCCCAAGTCTCCTGGACAAACCCCCCAAAGGTAAGTGAGAGTATCTATCCACATACATAACTTGCTCCAGACCTTTAACAATTACTCTGAGATCCCTCCAGAGCCTGTTCCATCCAATTCCAACCCATCGTTTCAGACATCAGATGAACCGGACGAGAAAGTCACCGATGGGTCCATCGTCGATCGATCCACCCCCCCTCTTCATCTCGTCCAGAAGCTAGTGCAGGTCCGCACTTTTCAACGAGTCGGTCGTGGCACTGCCGCTGCCCCCGGACGACACGACATTCGCACCAGGATTGCAACTCATGCAGGCTGCGCGCCACCACGGCAGACCATATACATACACACATACACACATACACACATACAATACATACGATACATATCTACAACATATATCAAAAGTCACGCAGTGGGCAGGGCGGCGGGTGCACAATGGCGTATTTCTGCCGTTGCTGTACCTCCTCCCTCGCGTGGGAACCAGAGACAGGCCAGAGAGGCAAGCAGGGAAGAAAAGAAACGCAGATAACCAAGGGCAGGCCCCCCAGGTGTCTCGGTACTGTGTGCATGGCATCCCGGCCGAGAGGCCCCCAATGGCAAGACGATCCAATTTATAGAATTGGGCACGGGCTGGCTGGCCCTTGCAGCTCAACATCACACCCCCCTTCCTTCTCGCTTCGCCCGGCGGTGGAAGACAGATTGTCGTCATTCATTTTAACGACTTGTGTCGCCCGCTCGCTTGTACTGCCCTCCCGTCTTGTTTATATATCTTGGGGAACGAGGGTGGTCAGGTCACTGTTCTCCTCGCCATGGTCTGCCGATTTTCTCTGTCTTGATTATCCACCACACCAAACTCTCGACTTATCTGCAGAGAGCTCGCAGCCATGCGCTTATTGTCGGCATGTGCTGTCCTCGCGGCCGCCCAGGCCGTTGCGGCGTACTGGATGGAGGACGTCAAACACCAGGGCATTGCCGCTTTCAACGCGGACAAGAAGTACCAGGTGTTTCGGAACGTCAGGGACTTTGGCGCTGTCGGCGACGGAGGTATGGTTCCTCCAAGAAAACATTTCAATTCTCCCAAACCTCCCCAGGTCTGACATGGACATTCCAAAGTCACCGACGATAGCGATGCAATCAACCTCGCCATCACCACCGGCGAGCGCTGCGGCGGCGACAACGACTGCGCCGGCACCACCACCACTCCCGCAACAGTCTACTTCCCCGCCGGGACCTACCTCGTCTCCAAGCCCGTCATCCCGTACTACTACACCCAGCTGATCGGGGACCCCAGCAGCCTCCCCGTCATCAAGGCCTCGGCGTCGTTCAATGCCTCGGCCGTCATCGACGCGAACCCCTACATGCCAGGGGGCAGCCTGCGCTTCGGCGCCACAAACACCTTCTTCCGCCAGATCCGCAACTTCGTCATCGACACCACCGCCGTCAACGCCACCGCAACGGGCTTGCACTGGCCGTCGTCGCAGGTCACGAGCCTGCAGAACCTCGTATTCAAGCTCGCCGACGGGAGGGACCGCGGCCACGTCGGCATCCTCGTCGAGGAGGGCAGCGGCGGCTTCATGGGCGACCTCGTCTTCATGGGCGGCAAGATCTGCGCAAACTTTGGCAACCAGCAGTTCACCACCCGCAATCTCACCTTCCACGGCTGCGACACCGCCATCCAGCAGCTCTGGGACTGGGGCTGGACCTACAAATCCGTCACCATCCACCGCAGCAGAGTCGGCATCAACATGACGGGCGGCGCCGTCGGCTCCGTTTCCCTGTTTGACAGCACCTTCATGACCGTCGAGACCGCCATCCTGACCGACCGCGACCCGCACACCCAGGAGAACCCCGCCGCCGCCGCCCTGACCATGGAGAACGTCTCGTTCATGGACGTTGGCGTCATCCTCGAGGGCCCGGACGGCGCTCTCATCCCCGGCGTCGCCGACGAGACCGTCCAGGACACCTACATCATGGGCAACGTCTACAGCCCGCGCCTGGCCGTCACGGCCGGCCCGGACGACAAGGACACGGGCCGGCCCGAGGCTCTTGTCAACGCCGACGGCAGCTACTACGAGCGTTCGAAGCCGCAGTACGAGGCCACGCCCGCCCACAAGTTCCTCTCGGCCCGCGATGCCGGCTGCGCTGGCGACGGCGAGACCGACGACACCGCCGCGCTCAACGCCCTCCTGGCCGATGCGGCCTCCAAGTTTGCCGATGGTGCCGTCGCCTACCTCGACGCCGGCTTCTACCTCGTCACTGACACCGTCTACATCCCGCCCAACGTGCGCATCACGGGCGAGGCCCTCGCCGCCGTCATCCTCGCCTCCGGGCCCAAGTTCTCCGACATGTCGGCCCCGAGGGCTGTCGTGCAGGTCGGCAAGCCAGGCGAGACCGGCTACGTCGAGTGGGCCGACACCATCGTCTCCGGCAGGGGAGCCACCGCCGGCGCCGTGTTTATCGAGTACAACCTCGACACCCCCGTTGCCAAGTCCGATTCCAAATCCGATTCCAAATCCAGCTCCGCCGCCGCAGGAGGCCAGCCTTCAGGACTGTGGGATGTTCACGTGCGCGTCGGTGGTTTCACCGGCGCCGACCTCGGCCTCGACAAGTGCCCGACCTACCCCGACGAAAAGGACCGCGTTAACAAGGAGTGCATCTGCGGATACCTCAGCATGCACATTACAGAATCGGCCCACAACGTCTTGCTGGAAAACAACTGGCTTTGGGTTGCAGAGTACGGCCTTCCTTCATCTCTTTCTCTCTTTCTCTCTCTCCCAACAACAAACTGACCGTTCATGCCCGTGTAGCCACATCATCGATGACAAGAACGCCACCCGCGTCACCATCTTCGCCGGCCGCGGCATGCACATCGCCTCCACCAAGGGCCGCATCTGGCTCTACGCCACCGCCGTCGAGCACCACGTTCTGTACCAGTACTCGCTCGCCAACACGCGCGACATCTACATGGGCCAGATCCAGACCGAGACGCCATACCACCAGCCCAACCCGCCCGCGCCGCTGCCCTTCACCACGCGTGACGCGTTCCTCTACGACCCGGACTTTGCCGCTCTCTGCCCCGCTGCCGCCGCCGCGCTTGTCAGCGTGCACCTCACCAACGGCACCGCGCCAGCGCCAGGCGAGGACGACATCCAGTGCGCCATGGCCTTTGGCCTCAGCATCCACGGCAGCCAAAACGTCAGAATCGTCGGCGCCGGCCTGTACTCGTTCTTCAACAACCTGCAGACCAACTGCAGCGCCCTCGACAGCGGCGACTGGCGCTGCCAGGAGAGAATCTTTGAAATCGGCCCGAGCGAGCCCACCCGCGGCCCGTACGAATACCCCCCCGCCGCCGCCGCCGCCAGCAGCGATGTCGTCGTCTACGGTCTCAACACCGTAGGCACCAAGAACATGGTCACCCAGGACGGCACCGACCTGGCCGATTGGAGGGAGAACATTGCCGGTTTCTCCGCCGCGATTGCGCAGTACAGGTATACCTGATATGTGTGTTATAACATACGCCTTTCAATGTATAAACCAATTTTTGGCATCGAAGCTGTTGCCCTTTGTATTCAGTCAGGAAAACCCAAGTCGGATATCTCGTGGGTGTTAACTTGGTCGAGATTTGATAAATGGACATGAGATACACGCAAATACGTCCATATCATGGGCTGGGGGGGGGTCACACTTTAATATATAATAAAGACGATATCCAGAAGGCTTTTATTTTATCTAAGTGATGGGCCTATAATCTATAATCCATCTATCTATCTAAATGACCTACACTACAACTCTACTGGGCTACAGTCTCAACGCCAAGCCTGCATGGCTGAAAGGACTCTGCTTCATAACAATCATGTTAGCCACTCAATCACCAATGACTGCTTGTCAAAGGATTCGAGAAAGGTTGCATCAGATAGCGGTTGGACAAGTTGACTCAACATGGGTTGTTCAGAACAGGTCTGTGATGTGAAATGTTGTTCTCATCATGCAAAGGATCAGGACGCTTGAAAGAGTCGGAGCTCACCTTGCTTGACAGTTACGAGCGCTCAGGTGCGTCGCCGGATGCTCGCTTTGGAGCTGGCTTGAAGAAGAAGCCATCAAGTGTTTTCTGCTTCGCGTCAAACTTGGCACTGCCAATGCCGCCACGCGTCTTTCGAAGTCCATTGAGATGTTCCGTGCAATTGACTCCAAGCACATCAAGTCTTGGCTTTGTCGAGTCGTCGGCGACGTGGATGGCGGCCTCCAAGTAACCCGTGTTACGGAACGGGACAGCGTGGTCCCCCCACCGCATGCCTTCGGCTCCAGAGAACGACAAGCTCCCACCCGGAAACCGCGACACCAACGACCGCACCAGAATATTGAGAATTATCCCGTGCGCCACAACGCCGACGCAGCAGTTCCAGGCAGTCTGCACACCCAGCGCCTCCAGCCTATCCACAAACAAGCGAACCCGCTCGGCCATGGCTGTGCGTGTCTCTGCTCCGCTCATTTGCGCCTCGTCTTGACCGTCGACCTTGGTGCCGAACTTCAAGCCTTCCCAGGGTCCAAAGTCACGCTCGCGAAGCGCGGGCACAGACTGAACCTCCACCGTCGGATCATCGCAGCCATTGCAAAGCTCCTTGGCCGTCTGAGCGGCACGCTCGAGGTCAGATGCGAACATGTGTGTGATGCGCGGCTCACGCGACGAAAGATGCGCAGCCAAACGACGAGCTTGCAAAACACCATGTGAGGTGAGCGGGGAATCGCGAGTGCCGGCAATGCGGGGAGTTAGAGAGAATGCATGAGTCTGGTGAGCAGGCAACGGGGCGTACTAGAGGCCTGCCACGTTGTCGACAGACTCGCCGTGGCGGATCAGGTAAAGATGCATGTCGTCGGCTGACGCATGGGAATGATAAGAAAGAAAAGAAACCACTCCTCACATCATATTCTGGCTCGGCAAAAGTTGTCAACGTCGCGACTGGAAGTCGGGAATCTGAAAGCCAAGTTGTTATGATGCTGAATGATGGAGGAAGAAATTTTAGCAAAATTTTAGCAAAAATTTTTAATTCATCCAAAGCACAAGTGGTCCGTGCGTCACCCGACTAAAGACATAAACTGACCTTATCGTTTGATAGGCGAAATCGGATAGTTGCATTAAAACCCATACCGCTTGTTCCCATAAAGCCAACAACAGCAGACATCGGACGCGAGACGATGTAGATAGATGGCCACGACTTAAATCAGTAGCGGTGTCGAGTCGAATAATCCTTCGGACTGATAACAAGACCACGCCCCTTCCTCGCGCCCTTATAAACCGTCTCCAAAATGTCGATGAGCTCCTGTTTGTCATCCAGGACCCAGTTTATCTTGTTGTTGTTGCCCGTGCCAAAATCGCACATCATATGTTTATTTCGATAGAAAAACTAGGCGGAAGAAAAGTAAGCCATCTGAAAACACTTTCGCGATGGGATGGCTACGGCAGGTAAACGTACCATGATTGTGCACTCGTCATATAACTCGTACATCTCGTTGAAGTCGGGGACTCTTTTGGTATCGCAAAGGTACTGACTGTGGAGTCAGCTATGTATCCTGATGCTCCAGAAATGAATCAGGAGACTCACAATGACGGCGAAATTCTTGACCTTCTCGGCGATGCGCTGCAGAGTATCATCCTGTCTCATGCAGTCGGGGGAGCTGTCGGAGCCGAAGCGGATGACGACGAGTCGTTCGGGTTCGCTGAGGATGGCCCTGATTTGAAAGGACGGTTAGCAAGTGTGGACGACAACGAAGGGTAAAGCGCTACTCACTGGTCGACATGCCAGCCGGTGTTGAGGTGCGGGAGGAGAATGGAGCCCATGATGATGATGATGCTTTGGCGATGATTCGTCTTTTCTTTGCGCTATTGTCGCGTGGGTGAAGATGGATGGATTATCGGGATTATTGATTATTATGCTCTTACTGTGGCTTGCCCTTGTGGCAGTGGTGGCAAAATTAGGGAGCTCGCGATTAAGCTTTCTGGATTCCTCCATCTGCTGAAAGCAAGCTCAGCACCACCTACACTACAACTGTCTTTGGTCGGTTGGTGTAGTTGGTTATCACGTCAGTCTAACACACTGAAGGTCGGCGGATCGAGCCCGCCACCGATCATGTTTTTTATTTAATAATTTTGCTCCCATTCATACAAGTCATCCGAAAGGCATTCATTCCGTTTGACATTTTTGTTTCGATAAACGGTCTTTTTTGTACAAAATAGAAAAAAAGGACCAATGTCCTTGCTGGGCGGGAAGACTGCCATGTTAAGGTCGTCTGAAAAGCTACAGCATCTTACCTACAGACGTCAATGGAAAGAGAAATCTCATCCAAGCCATTACCGAGATAGGCTACGCACTTGCACTTCATGCTGATGCCCATACCGCGCGAGGACTGCCAGACGTAACCTGCCCTGAGCAGGCAGGTGTAATGTAACCCCTTTTGTCTCTTCATGAGTCTCTCCTCGTGTTCTCTTGCCCTTGGTTATCGAATCGTCTTGGGTCAAACCCGTATGTGATGTTCTCCCTCTGCTTTATAAACCTCACTATCCTCTCCTCCCTCCCAAGCCCGAACAGCTCATCCTGCTCTCGCTTCAAGCTCTCGCTGATTTCCGCCTGGCGATGCCTTCGATTCTCAGCAACACCAGCATGGTGGTTCTCCAGTCGCAAGCCCTGAACCACCGATGCTACCAAGATCACAGAGACCACCAACGCGACGAACGCCTCATGTGACATAAAGTAGCCTTCCTGCCGTGATTTTTCGCCGCCGGCTTGCTGGTGGTGCCAGCGCTCCCAGTCTTCCCAAGTCGCATTGCGCGCGCAACCTGCATATGGGCCCT
This sequence comes from Tympanopsis confertula, assembly GCA_026745395.1. Taxonomy (NCBI): domain Eukaryota; kingdom Fungi; phylum Ascomycota; class Sordariomycetes; order Coronophorales; family Scortechiniaceae; genus Tympanopsis; species Tympanopsis confertula. Next base: position 11,953 of record JAOYNU010103342.1, on the reverse strand, counting down.
TTTGCCAGGCCTCGTAGCGTTCGGCAGCTGTCATGTGAGGAGGGTACACGGAAGCATTTTGGCAGGGTGTGTGCCAGTGAGCGCCGGCGGCGTCATAATCGTGCCGCTTGGTAGGGTCGGAGAGGATGGCGTGCGCTTGGATGATGAGGTGGTAGCGCTCAAGGCGGGCGGACGAGGAGATGGTGGTGGCATGTGAGGTTGCGTGCGAAGAAGAGCAAGGAGAGGAAGCCGATGACGTCGAAGAGCACTGTAGATCCGGGTGGTAGAGCTTGACCAGGTGGTAAAAGTGTGTTTTGGTGTAGGATGCGTTTCGGGGGTGGTGGAGGACGTCATAGGGGGTCGGGTGCGGGCACTTCGGCCAGTCGGAAAAGGTGGGCGAGTACGGCTCTGATGGCAGCGACGACGAGGGTGAAGAGGATGAAGAGGTGTCAGGGCTTGTATTTAGGTTCCTTCGTCTTCCGCAACGGTCGGACGAGGGGCCGAAGGCCCTGGGGCCCTGTGGCGCAACGGCCTGCAAGACGACTGCAAGTGGTCGAAGGGGAATACCGGCGTGAGCTACCATCCTGCCGTCGTCGTTCAGACTGGCGCACAAGCTAGAGGAATCATCATTCAGATCCCGCTTTCAACGGTGCTGGCCACTTGGGATTCCTGGGGCGGACGATTGATGACGTTGATGCAACAGGAACGAGCTCAATCTCGATAGATTATGTGATAGTTGCTGACCTAAGACGAAGCCAACTCTGGCAGACTTTATCTACCCATCATCCCATCCCATACCTTCCGATAACATCTCAAGCTTCTGGCCGTTTGACTCGTCGCATCTCCCTTCTCCCCACATTGGCATGCGCCTCCCCGCTGTTGAATTGGCCAGTCGCGGGTATGCTGCATCCAACAGGTGCTTGCTTACAAGTGCCCTCGTGCATCCACAAATCGGACAGATGCCTCGCACGTTGCACGATCGTAAGTCAGTCAGAATATCCCCTAAGTAGGTCGGTCCCGTGTATTGTAACCCTTTCCAAGGAGTATGGCAATCCTACAAGTCAGATCAGAAAGTGATGTAGCATCTTCCCCTCACCCGCAGTACATGTAGATAGAGAACTTCTTTCTGCTTGCCTTCCCGTTGCCCAACGGAAAGAGCTTAGCGCTATCGGACCTTCCCCGTCCGTCTCCTTGACTCGAGCTCTTTGAAGCTGGAGATCACGTGCCGCCCCCTCCACTCCACCTTGAGGTGGTCTTTTTTCTTCCTAGGCCAGCCATGCTTCTCGTTCCCCCAAATCCATCCAACCCCATAAACCACAAACGAACAAACGTCACCACTCCAACCTCGCCTCACTTCACTTTATACCCCCAAAATCTCAAGTCTCTCTCGAGCACACAGACAAGAACCCAAGCAACCAAGCAAACACCACTCAGCTCGCTCGCTTAACCCAACCAACGCGCACTTGTCAAAGTCCATCCATTCTCATCAGGGACGATCACACAGCGTGGCCTCCTGATTGCGTCGGAACAACTGACTTCCACCAGGCAGGCAAGACGCAAGCAAGCCCAGGGCCACTAAATATAAGCCGCATCTGTCCTGGTTCACCAGAAAACGCGCCAAACGCGCCTTCGTTGCCTGCCTCTCTGGCTCGATCTGGTCCTGGTCCGTCTGAGAAATTTCTGCAGCCGTTGAACCGGATCATCCTCCCACTTCTACTTTCTGTCCTTGGTTGCTCGTCGATTCGCGCAGACGACAACATCCACCCACGTTTAGGCAATCCCAGTCGACCGTAACAACATACGAAACGACGCCTCTCTCCACGCTCCCGCCTACCCCTCACTTCACCGCGCGCCTTCACATCCCTTCCCCCCCCTCCCAACTCAACTACCCCAACCGAACTACCCACAGACACGATAGGCGGTCAGACAGTTGCCTTTTAATCTTTAGCCGTCCTATTTTCATCATCATCTCGGACGCTCGCGCAGTTGAATCGCGCGGACAATCTTAATTGCTTACCCACTTGAAAGCCACAAAGCTGCGGCACTATTCACCAAACTCTTGAGACTCGCCGCGAGTCTTTCTACACTGCAACGCAATCCTCCCCCCCACGACAGCGACAAACGAAACAATGGCGGACTCGCTGGCCGCCCAGATGGAGACAATTACTATCGGGTGAGCATAACCTCATGGCTTTTACTCTGACTCCGCTGGCTCATGTCTGGCAGTGAGAATTCCCAGGATCAATCATGGAAGCAAAACCTCAACCTTCCCTCAAGAGATCTGCGCCAACAAACCGAGGTGAGTCATGCATAGCCCTCTCGTCATGCCGTGTATGCATGCATCCAACACGGCTAATCCCTCTCCAGGATGTCACAAAAACGAAAGGCCTCGAGTGGGAGACCTTTCCTCTCAAACGCGATCTCCTCATGGGCATCTTCGAAGCTGGTTTCGAGAAGCCCTCTCCGATCCAAGAAGAAGCCATTCCGGTAGCACTCCTCGGCCGCGACATCCTCGCCCGCGCAAAGAACGGCACCGGCAAGACGGCGGCGTTCGTCATCCCGACACTCGAGCGTATCAATCCAAAAGTCAACAAGATCCAGTGCCTCATCCTCGTGCCCACCCGTGAGCTTGCCATGCAGACATCCCAAGTCTGCAAAACACTCGGCAAGCATCTCGGCGTCAACGTTATGGTTACAACTGGCGGTACTGGCCTTCGGGACGACATTATCCGCTTGCAAGATCCCGTCCATATTGTCGTTGGAACGCCGGGGCGTATTCTCGATCTTGCCGGCAAGCAGGTGGCGGATCTGAGTGAGTGTCCAATGTTCATCATGGACGAGGCCGACAAGTTGCTCTCTGCCGAGTTCACCCCCGTTATTGAGCAGCTTCTTCGTTTCCACCCCAAGGACCGCCAGGTCATGCTGTTTTCGGCCACGTTTCCTCTCTCGGTCAAGGACTTTAGCGACAAGAACATGGCCAACCCGTATGAGATCAACCTCATGGATGAGCTGACGTTGCGCGGCATCACCCAGTACTACGCGTTTGTGGATGAGAAGCAAAAGGTGCACTGTCTGAACACGCTCTTCTCCAAACTGCAGATCAACCAGTCCATCATCTTCTGCAACTCCACGAATCGTGTTGAACTGCTGGCCAAGAAGATCACCGAGCTTGGGTACTCATGCTTTTACAGCCACGCGAAAATGGCCCAGGCCGCCCGCAACCGCGTCTTCCACGACTTCCGCAATGGTGTCTGCCGCAATCTCGTATGCTCTGATCTTCTTACGCGAGGTATCGACATCCAGGCTGTCAATGTTGTCATCAACTTTGATTTCCCCAAAAATGCAGAGACATATCTGCACCGCATCGGTCGCTCGGGACGTTTTGGCCATCTCGGTCTTGCCATCAACCTGATCAGCTGGGACGACCGCTTCAACTTGTACAACATTGAGCGCGACCTCGGCACCGAAATCCAAGCCATTCCTCAAACGATTGACAAGAACCTTTACGTCTATGACAATCCCGAGGCGATTCCACGCCCGGTATCGAACCTGAAGCCAAGCACGGCGGGAGAACCGACGTACCAAACCAGCATACCGATGCAGATGGCTCAGCCCTCGGTCGAGTTGCCGGTATCTCAAGAGACAGACTCGGCATCCTCCGCACAATTCCAGCAGTCCCGTCTGCCTCCAAACGGGTCTCAGCGCCAGCCTGAGGGGCCGCCCTTCCGTGGAGGAAGAGGCGGCCGTGGTGGCGTCCGTGGATTCCGGGGCGGCCGTGGTGGTTTTAACCGAGGTGGACGCGGCCCGAGTGCCGGGCCCACTGCTGCACAATCATAAACGCCCCAACCAGGGCAACCGCTCACTCGTATTAGTCCTTGCGAGTGAGCCTCGTTGGAGGTGGCTTTGGGGACAAAAATTACTTCGGACTTGTACATGTTTTGATTCAAGACCTCGCCGACTGCAGCACGCGACGACAACTTGCCGACACGAACTGCACCCTACTCACATGATATCTGCCACAAGCATTATTGCTCTGCTTCTGCACCGGCCTCGGCCGCACATACTCCCTGGTGTATGATACTGTCGACCTCGGGATCTTTCTGATTTGTTCTATGTGGGGACGCTCATCAACATCACCCCTCGCCACAAGAGGATATTCCCAATTTACACACAACACCTACTCACACACGACGTCTCGAATGTTTGCTCGGCTGATTCGGCCTCGCAACCTGGACTCACAAATCATGATAATTCCGTCATGAGATACTGCGACCTCATATTACGGCCTGTCATTGGACACAGCATCTACTTTACTGTGGATTGCTTTTGGCCTTCACTTTCCTTGTTAATACACACCCTGCGCTGGAATAGACAGCAACCGTCTTCATCTCGCCGACGGCAGCGGCAAATCCGGCGAGTCGGCCACGTAGGAGGCCCCGCCTTGTTTTGTGGTTGTGCTGGGCTTTGACTGGCCCGCTTTTCAAGGCTTGCTCGCATGATCTGGGACCAATAGATGGTGGAAGAGATTGGTCGGATTGAACCCAAATACGCCACGGTAGCATGGGTATTACATCCGCCCTTGGAGGGCCAAAGAGCAGCTGCGAAGGGCGCTTGTGGACGATGCAGTCTTGGTTTTGCGCACAGTCAAGAGGCGTTGTTCGCCCGTAGTATATCACTCACACCTCGGATTGCCTCTCAACGGACAATATCGGCGTCAGACCTATTTAGGACGGATCAGTAGGTGCTTGCAACCTTGCAACCTCCCACAACGAGGCCTGACGGCAGGTCATCACTGGTGAAGCTGAACCAGAATAAACCGAAGAAAAAAATATATAAAAATAATTTTGGGAGAGGGGGGGGATCGCTGGATGGTAAAGCAACTCGTCTTTTGGACTGGACATGGGGCCAGTAAGATGGGTAGGACCAGTCTGAGCAATAATATATCCTCGTTCTCTTTCAAACACGAAGTGCCGTATTTGTGAGCCATGACATTTGATATCAGTAGTAGCAACATCGGAGGCCATGGTGCCGAGATGTAGTTGGCACATCCTCCATGAATGCCCATACAAAACGTGTATGAGGGCGTTGGCTATGTAGTCAGGAGGGCAGATTTCGATGGTATCAGATTTAATGGTAACTTGGAGGGTAAGAGGTCAATGCGTACAATATGCCATCAGACCTGATCTTGTATGAGGAAGAAGGACTTGGCTTGAATAGCCCTAGTGATGTTCAGTGTTGGATATATGGTACGTTATCGCCTAAGATATAGTCACATTTCAGTGACGTCCAATAGGATGCCTAGAACGCCACTGTCATGATGGTCTCTCTGGCGTCCAGTGATAATATAGCCTGCATCCTGGATCAATGAGACGAGAGATGAAGTGCCCCGTCGTAGGAGATGGATATGTTGGAGGGCCATGTACGGGGCGGAACTCGCCACGTGCGCTATGAAGCCGGTGGCACGCTCAGGAGAAGATGTGGCACATATCTGGCGGAGGAGCCGACTGTTGTACGATGGAGTATTTATAAGTGCACCTGATCCGCACGAGTTTATATACAGAGATGTTGTTGAGTACTTCTTATAAGCCCAGTGCATATACTACGTAATGTGCGGCTAGCACCGTGTATCACTTCGACAAATGTTAACGAAGCATGTCCACAGGACATCATCATTATAACAGGGGCTAAAGGCGACGCTTGATGTTGTATAGATAGTGTTTGTATGAATTTATACATGAGCACATATTCTAGGCGGTGATTAATATTAAGGAAACCTCGACGCGATAGCACTTGTGTAGATCCCAACGTTGGGGCCATCCGACTATAAGATGCGCCCAAGGCCCAAGGGATCTTCATCTGATGGGTCGAATTCTTGAAAAACTCGTTTGCTGGTCAAGGCCGCTTCCACGCAAAATGTGTAGAATGATATGGAGGCACCTGCGACCATACTCGCACCTACAGCGATCGTTTCACGTGTCAGGGGACTGTGTAATCTTGCCAGATTCGAAGCATTTACATATACATGTAACTCGGGGGAAATCAGCTACTAAAACAGTTCATATACGAGTATGATGAGATAATCTAGAGGGAATCGATCTTGACGAGCCAAGGGACTTTTATCAAAGACGGCCATCACGGGCCTTGATAGACGATGTCTCTGGTCGAGTGCAAATAGAGCATAGCTTGATTACCCGTCGCAAAGGCTGACCAGGATCAAGTCATCCATGTCCCGGCGTGCAAAGACCGGGTAAGTTGTCGGATCACCAGTCGCCCAAGGAATACGCCATCTCCTCGAGGGCAGTGCCTCAAAGGCGTTGAGCAATACCAGGTTGCCCGAGGGGTTTCAAGCCGGATATTGAGGCTCGTGAGGGACAAGAGTAGATATCTGAGTTGCCATGAGCATGGCGGTATAAAAGGCTGCGTATTTCTTTTGTATTACGAATCGTTTTATTGATTTTAGGCGTTTGCAGGTTTGCAGACAGAACGCCAGCCCCACGTGACCTAATTCATCACGTGCAACGGGAGACTTTCGGTGATGGAGTTTCAGTTATTCGGGCTTGGCTTTCTGCAGCATTGAGTTTATACTGGTTACTAGGCTTCGAAGATAGAGGGACCCACTGATTGCGACTTGTATCAAGATGGGCATAAAAATCACTACTGGAGACAAAATCACTACACGTAGATAGATGCACACGTATATATCACGTCTTGCTGTATTGTTTTGTTGTGGCCTGTGCAAATCTATCCGGCTGAACAAATACTTTAAAATATGAAAATAGATATCTGAGAATCCTGTGATCAGACATCTTGACACATAATGCCTTGCCATTTCCAAAGATAGAATGTGAGAGTCATGTTTCCCGTCTACTAGAGGAATTAACGCTCTGCGCTATCAAGGCAGGAGCGGGCGAGGTATTCAGAGTTCAGCATTCATAATTCAAATTTCAGATTTCATCCAGTATTCACGCATTCACTTCACTTCGCATACTCCACTTGGCATATACGCGTACAAAACGGTGTCTTCTTCAATCACTACGTGGATGTTTATCCAAGACGCCGCTCCGAGTTGAACATATCCTTTCCTTTCCCACCTGCGTTGTTGGTTTGTACTGCCACTTGGATTGCTACGCGCGTCTTCAGGGCAAATGGCAAGAATTGCATGGGACAGGGAAGCCACGTCAACGCGACCTCACGACAGCGGCGGTCCTGTTCTCGAGCATGGGGACATGGAAGTTGACGACGATTTGATTGATCTTGGCACGCCCGAGTCTCCTGCCAGCAAGGAGAGATCACGCCACGGCGCGATCCCCATCAGGATCGGCAAGCCCGACGATACAAACACGATAGTTGTTGATCCCGCGGGGAACAGCGAGGACCGAGTCAGCAGCGCTCGACCTCAGGTTCAGAGGGTGGCTGCTGGTAGCGACGCCAAAACTGGGACCGATGGCGACTCTGATGCGTTTATCAAAATACTGGCAGCTGCACCTCAAATCCGCACGTTCCTCGCCTCGAACCAGATCGGCCCCTGGCCGCCGACCGAGGATAACAGAGAGGCTGTCAGAAAGATGCTCAACTCGGTAAGGGCCTACCTTATGTTTGGTGAGTGCCAGAGGCCCATGCATGCATGCACTACTACGGCGTGGGCGCGCGTCCAGCTCAGATGGAGCCTAACAGGGTCATGGTAGGGTACTACAAAGACGATATGGCCACCCCGGTCGGCAAGAATGGAACGATTGCTCGCGTCAAACGGGAGACGTCGGGCACCGGCCACGACACGCCAAACGTGGCGGTGGATTGGCGTCGGGGGCGCGGCCGCAGAGAAGGACTCTACCCTGACTGTTATGTGCCCGGGTATCCGAGCATGTGGCGCGCCGGAGACGTGTCGCGGTCGAGATCACAGTCGCCGCCTCGCTCGCGGCGACCGGTCAAGCAGATCATCCGGAGAGTCGATTTGTCAGGGCGGCCATTACGGCTTCATGTCGGGGAGGCTGATGCAGCGAGTACAGAGTCGTGGAGGGCATGCGCAGACGCCGTCAGGTGCAGATTATGAGCCATCACCTTCTCGGCTGGATTGGAGGGCAATTGATGCCCGCCCAGTTGGTGGTATTGATATGGTATGGTGAAAAGAAGGCAGGGAATCATTTGGTCACGGCAGTCAGGTCGGCACAGATTACGGGGTGGTTGCTTTCGACTTTGTCAAGACTGTATAGACGAATGTTTGTTAGCACGTGGGTAAATAAAACGTCTTGTTTCATAAAAACACGACCTGATTGAGAGGGAAGAGGATGGAGGCTGCGAATTGTCAGCGTCTTGTTGATTGCGTAGCAGCAAGGCTTAGCGTAACAGCCGCGAGATACGGCCTTGGCGGTGAAGCTGGCCTTGGATCGACAACGGGACCAGGGGGCAGCAGATCCCGAGATGATTGACAAGGCTTCGGTGCGTTTCGGTGCGTTTCCATCCGTGGATTGCACACATCTTGCAAGTTGAGCTGAGCTGATATAAAAGTATGTAGCCACAAACACGCCGTCATACAAATACATTGGACAGCGCCACCACAGATGCCACGCTCGCGCATACACGATACGGGGCGATGGCGATGCAAGTGCTCTCACGTCGGGGCTGTTGGCTCGCAAGCGCTGGAGGGGGCACGTGATCCAGCCAGCGGCGATGCTGAGAGAGTAGATATCAGGATCAGGAGAAAAAGGGGCCTCGTCACACACATGTTTGGTTTTACCCACAAGCCTGCTTGGGCCAGACCGCTCAAAGAACGTGTTTTGTATCTGTCCATCCAGATCCTGTGTTGCAGAACGTGCAAGCTCCCCACAAGTTCTCGGCGGCTACGCGAGGTCGCGACCGACGTTGATCGTTGTCTCAGCACGAACCAACCGTGGGCCTCGTCCCAGGCGGTGGGCTCAGAGCACTATATACAGCTGCTGATCAGAGGTGTGTCTCGTGGCCTCAAATGGAGATCAGCCCACGGCCCGCCGGGTTGAGGATCGTCACACCTGGAAGGAGGCTGGGCCTCACGACATTTCTCTCTCTCTCTCTCTCTCTCTCTCCTTTTGCCGCCGGCAGTGTAAATCAATTGGCCGGGTGATTACAGTAGTGAAATCCGATTTGGTGACGAGGCGATGGTGTATAAGAGAGCAGCCCTCCACTTTCGACTTTTCTTCTTCTCTCTCCTCACCTCGCCCCCCCAATCACACACTGCAACCCAGTCGAGTCAATCAACAGTGATTTCCCTCCATCTCGAGCCTTTAGCTAGGTTCCAATCTTGCCAAGCCCTTTCTCCCTTCCACCTTGGTCGTCATCCCTAGCGCCACCAACAACACACCACTTCGTCTCTCTCTCTCTCCATCAAGATGCGCTTCTCCACCGCCTCGGTTGTGGCCATCCTCTCCCTCGCCTCTTCCTCTCTCGCCCGCCCCGCCGTCGACTCCACCAAGTCCGCCCGCCAGCTTCCCAGCCAGGGCCACTTTGGCTTCAACAACGGCACCACCACGCACCCGTTCCCCAGCACGACCTCGGGCGGCGCCTTCATCCCCGTTCCCGACTCCGAGCACCAGCACGAAGGCGGCGCCTGCACCGGCTCCCAGCACCGCTGCAACGCCGCCCTGACTGGCTGGGAGGTCTGCAGCCCCTCGGGCCAGTACATCCCCGGCGGCGACTGCGCCTCCGGCACCTGCCAGTACGTGAGCGGGAGCTCGGATCCGTTCTGCGCCTAAGAGCCCAGCAGGCGATTCGGACCGGTAATCGGAATCCAAGCCGACGGGCCTGGACAGCGTGTAAAAGATTTGTGACTATAGACACTGGGTGGCCGGGCGTGGAGTTTTTGGATAGATAGAGTTTCAACAGAGACATTGTACCAAGACATTGCGTGCATGTGACTTTGTTGATGTTGGAGAGAAACCTGTAGAAGTGTTTCTCTTCTTTCTCTGCCGCTATGATTCCAAATCGAGCATCTAGACAGTTTCTCCAATCCATGACTGGAAATACTGTCCAGACGACCGCTCTTATCCTGAGGTATAAGGGTCAAAGGTATTATTTCTTAAAAATAGATAAAACATACCAGGCCCTCAGCAAGGTTGGTACGCGACTGGCCATTTCTATCATGACGGGATAATATAGTATGTGTTTATAATTAAAATATTGTTCAGCCGGATAGATTTGACCCACCCGACCTGGGCCACAATAAAACCCAGCAAGACGTGATACCCTGTGTTTGAAGCTCAGCAACCGGTATAAACCCAATATATAGTATGTATAATAAGTTAGGAGATATATAAGCTAAGGCCAAGTTATCTGAGATGCATCATTTCTTAAAAGGGCGTTTGCGCCATTGTGCCCCTTGGTCAGGGTTGTGAAATAAACAGAAAAAGAAGAAAGAAAAATACCGCTCTCTATAGCTCACCTCGGTCACGCATCCCCAGAACAGCCGGCGACTGGGCCATTAGCCACACTGAACAGCACCTTTGTTTCTATTGAGCTCCAATTATTGTTGAGAATTATCCGTGGTATTACTACGGAATAAAAAGTGTTAATCCAGTCCAGAAATCACGAGGAAACACCAGTGAGGGTCATGTTATATACAAAATACGTGTACAAAGAGCTATTGCGTGTGCTGGAAAAAAGACCATTTTTTCAAACAATCTCACAAGCAGCCACGTGACCCCTGTGGGTATCCCTCTCCTTTATGAGCACGAATCCAGTCATATATAAACAGTCATATCATTGATGGGCACCTCGTCCCTTGGCCGGCCCGCCATGTCCCTTCAACTCCCATATAATACAGAAGATTCGCCCACACCCTTCCCACCAGCCCCATGGCCCCGGATTCTCAAGCGCTGAACCCCGGGTATCAAAACGAAGGTTATGGTAAAAGAGACAACGCTGTCGCCAAGACACCAGGTGACAAGGACCATCGGCCGCGCGATTTACAAGAATGACACGCCAAGACCCACTTGATTTCCCAACCGTGTCCAGCCCCGTTTCCCGCGTCGACCCGCCCGACCACGGGCAAATATTAGAAAAAAGCCCGCTTTGAGAGTCCGCCAAACGCCGGTGGATCATGAGTGATGAAAACAAAAGAAAGGGTACCGCAAGTAAATCAACGGTAAATCAGCCCGCTAAAACACACCGTGTCATGTCGTGTCGTGAGACTACTTTTGCTCGGAGCAGAAAGCAAGCGCTTCATGCGGCAGCATCTGCCGCTGGGGCGGCGTCCGTATTTTTCTTTGGTGCTGCCTTCTTCTTCTCGGATGCTGCCTTCTTGTCCGCCTTTTTGGGTTCCGTCTTCTTGGCGGATGCGGTCTCCTTGGCGGTTTCCTTGGCTGCGGCGGGCTTCTTGGCGCCCTTCTTGACCGGGGTCTTTGTCACACGGCCGGTCCTGGTTCCCTTGGTGACAGACGCAACGACATCCTGCGACTCGTGTCAGTGATTATGCAAAAGAGAGGGGTCAGGGCGGCAGACGAACCTTTTTGTCCTTCTTGGCAGCGGGCGACTTGGTCTCCTTCTTGGGGGCCTCCTTTTCCTTCTTGGGAGCGGCAACCTTGTCCTCCTTGGAGGACGTCTTCTTCTCCTTCACATTCTTGTCCTTGTCCTTGGCCTCCTTGGTCTCCTTGGCAGCGGGAGCGGCCTTCCTTGTCTTGGAAACAGCGGCAGTCTTGGGAGCAGCGGCAGTCTTCTTGGGGGCGGCAGGCTTCTTCTTGTCGGTCTTTGCCTTGGTGGCAGCCGCAGAGGTGGCCTTGGGTGTTGTGGAGGTGGCCTTGGCAGCGGCGGGCTTCTTTGCAGCGGCGGCGGCAGCTCTCTTGGCGGCCTTTTCCTTGTCTTTGCGAGCGATCTTGGCGGCCGGGCTCAGGCGAAAAGTGCTCCAGGGACCTGAAACACGGTCAGTAAGGGGCGGCGGGGGTTGTTGTGAGCATATACGAGACATGCGATATGGCCAGCTTACCATTGGGCTGCACTAAGATGCCCT
>JAOYNU010103231.1:0-38720 GCA_026745395.1 Tympanopsis confertula | reverse complement strand
TACGCAGGCTCTGTGACCAGCCGTTCGGATCCAAGCCACCAATGGTACAGAGCACGTCGCGACCCATATCGCATGAGCAAAGCAGCTATGAACATGCTTTCTGCCTGCCACAAGGCCAACTTCGCGAGATGGGGGTGCCGGGTTTGTGCATTTAATCCCGGATATACACTCACCAATTTGACTGGGCCTCAGAGCTATGACTTGCGAAGGCAGTGGGGTGCGAGAGAGGCTGAGTACGCGGCAGGTTTCCTGGTGGATATAATACTAGGCCTAAAGGATACTGATATCGCAAAGACCGGGGAACAATCGGGTATGCTTGATATTGATGTGGGAGTCGCGCCGTGGTAAACAAGTTCAGCCTGTTAGTCTAAGACGAGCATAAACTTCATTGATGAGTTCAAAGTGCTCTTGAAATGAGGTATTTATCAGCTCAAAGATATATAAATCAATTTTTGTCAGAACTTAGCATACCAATATAGTATTACTCAAGTGCTGGACTCCATGCCTTGCTACATGGAAGATTTCAATGTTGATAGATGCTATTGATCTATTCGATGAGGATTTAATTATTGAATTACCGAGGCAGTTTATTCCTTTCTTGCGTTCTATAAATACGACATCTCTTTGAATGGATTGCGAATGGCCCTTTACATCACCCCATGCCAGAGCCCCGCATGGAATCAACCAATCACAGCGACCTGAGAGAGCTCTATATTTGATATCTTTGCCTTTCTCAGAATTTCTGGGTGGAAAGAACAAGTTTTATCATTGGCATATCTTGTATTCCTCGAGGTCAAACCCCGGCGGCTGCTAGAACCCTGGAACGTTGAACTGGGCAGATCATGACAAAGTCTTGGCACAAGTCAACTTCCGGCAGTCACGTGGACGCTCCCGCCTTCGATGCAAACCACCCAGGAATGTCATCTTGACCCAGTCCCCGATCTGTCTACTTCTAACCCCCAAAGCTCACAATCGCGCCTCCGAAACCTCTGCTGGGTGGCATTACGCTAGTCCAGGACTCTGGCAAGGCCCCGCCGGCTCTCTGTCCGTCTTCACGACCACTTTCCACCCCTGTGACTACTCCGCCCGCCTTCCGCCCTTCACCACTACTCAATCTCAACTCGGACCACGAAACCGCAACTTTTCATCCGACGGAGCTAGACTGTGATCGCCAACACCACCCGTGCTCTTAGAAGAGGGGCTGCAAAGCCAAAGAACTCTATGTGGAAGAAGAGAAGAGACCGCACCCGCACCTCTACTCCTCTCCTCACCTCCACCACGCCTCTCGCGCCGCCCACCCACTCTCCGACTCCTCCCCAGGATACCCAGCCACGGTCTCGTCTGCCCCGTTAGATGGCAGATGGTACCTACAGGTTCCAGCAGCCTGGGGCCGGGCAGTTTTACTTCCAAACACAACAGCAACACTCACATCCCCGCCACCTTCAAAACGGAACCAATTCGCCAGGTCGGCTCAAGCTTAGCAACGAAACCCCCTCACCTTCACGATCCCCTTCTGCCAATCCGTCTGCGGCTCTGAATCGATTCAACATGTACCAGAACCAGGGAGGACATCATGTTATGATGAATGGGGCCCAAACCCACCAGCGCTTTGGCATGCAGATTCCGAAATTTCAGTCGCAAAATCACCATCCTCATCATGCTACCCAACAGCACCACCTCAATCACCACCCTCAAGCTGGTCACGGTCTTGCTCACCAACATTTCTCAGGCGCCGGCCTCGCTTCAACAACCCCTCATTTTACCCCCAGCCACCTTCAGAATGGAGCTTCCGCAGCAGTAGACGACGATGTGGACGAGACGAACGAATACTGGCAGGAGCAGCGTCAACTTGGAAATGAGGCACGACAAGCCAATTCCCCTCACTACCATGCCCGCCTCATGGCCAGTCAGACGCGGGGAATCCCCGTCATGGCCAACCAGACAGAAACACCGGAGAAAGGGCTTGATGCACGAGCGGGTGCCACATCTAACAAGCTAGCCCCGCGACCTGGTCTATCAGGAATTGACTGTGGTGGACAAGGAATGCGTGCATTGGCGCCTTCGTTATTCCACAATTTCATGTTCCTCGAAACCTTGCATTTGAGCTACAACAAATTGAAGGTCCTCCCACCACAGATCGGTCAATTGCGCAAACTGACCCACCTCGATCTCACTGGCAATGAGATTAGCGAGCTGCCTGAAGAGATTGGGATGCTCACCAACCTCCAAACCCTCATTCTGGTCGACAATAACATTCGCAACTTGCCCTACGAGATGGGCTACCTCTACCGCCTGGATAAGCTGGTTGTTCCCGGTAATCCTCTCAATGATGTTTTGAAAGCTCAGATCTCAGCGGGTGGCACCAAAGGATTGGTGAAGTACTTGCGGGAAGAAATGCCTGGTGAGTGAATTGTTTATTGTTAAACACACAAGGGTCATACTAACTCTGATTTCCCTCAGTTCATCCCCCTCCACCTGAGCGTGACTGGGTCATCCTTGACGAAACCGCAAGCTCAACCAATACCCCCACCGAGAAGATCACCGTTTTGTCATACAACACTCTTTGCGATGCTTCAGCTACTCAATCTCACTACGGCTACACACCTTCTCGCGTCCTTTCTTGGGAGTTCCGTCGCGAGCTCATTCTCAGCGAATTGCGCTCTCACAACTCGGACATTGTCTGTCTTCAGGAGGTTGCCCAGGGCAGCTACAACAACTTCTACCGTGAGCAATTAGCATACAGCGACTACAAGGGTGTGTTTTGGCCTCGTGGCCGTGCGATGGGAATGCCTGAAGATGATGCCAACACTGTGGATGGATGTGCTACTTTCTACAAAGGAAGCAAGTTCATCTTACTTGACAAACATCTCATCAATTTTGGACAAACCGCTGTGCGACGGCCCGATGCCAAGGGTCAGGATGACATTTACAATCGTCTCTGGCAGAAGGACCATATTGCGGTTGTCTTGTTCCTTGAGAATCGTCAAACCGGCGCCCGTTTCATGGTCGTCAATTCTCATCTTTATTGGGACCCTGCCTTCAAGGATGTCAAGCTTGTACAGACCGCAATTTTGATGGAGGAAATCACCAGACTTTCCGACAAATATGCCAAATGGCCCGCTTGTACAGATAAGACTGCGTTCAGGTTCTCCGAGGCCGAGACTGATACCGAGAACGCCCCAGTGGTCGAACCTGCTCCCTCTATGGAGTATTCCAGCGGCACTCAGATTCCTCTTCTGATGTGTGGTGATTTCAACTCCTCGCCTGGATCTGCGGCTTATAACCTGATAGCCAATGGTCATCTTCCCGAGGACCACCCAGATCTCCAGAATCGCCTCTACGGTAACTTGAGCAAGGTGGGAATGACCCATCCATTTAAGCTCAAGTCGGCCTATGGATCCATTGGGGAGCTTTCCTTCACCAACTACACACCCGATTTCACCGATATTCTTGACTATGTCTGGTTTTCGTCTAACACACTTCACGTCTCTGCTCTACTCGGCGAAGTAGACAAAGACTACCTTCGGAGGACGCCTGGGTTCCCCAATTTTCATTTCCCTAGTGATCATGTCGCATTATTCGCGGAGTTTACCATTAAAGGCAAGAAGGGCAAGGTTGTGGAGGCGGACTTTGGGCCGCAGCGTCGCTGATGGACCGGTGCATATGAATCTTTGGAGATGGGTGTTTGCGCAGTTGGCTTCTTTTTCATGTCTTTTTTGCTTGCTTTGTTGATCTCGGATTTTTGGGCCAGAGGGTTGCTTCTTTCCCCTGCGTTTGTCCGTCTTGTTACGTCGGTATCTCATTTTCCTCTTTTTTTATCTTTCGTCGTGTGTTCTTTGTGCCCTACTTACCTTGATTATGACGTTTGACCCCTGCTCCCTCTCCTCGCGCCTTGCTTATCTACTCTCCCATATCTCCCACGACACCTCTACCTGCCGTCGATGCGCCTCCATCTTCTTCCACCTGAACCGGCCTCGGCCTCTAGGGTTATTGGAAACTAGTCTCTGGCGTGGCAGTATCGCTCTTGCACTCACAAACCTTGTCTTGTATTCCTCAGTTCTTCACGTTGGGTTTTTCCTGATATCTCTCGGTTTCGACATCTCACCTAATCTCTAACGTCATCTGAGACGGCTTCACGATGCTTAGGGGGGTTGGTGTTCAGGTGGAACAGGTGGTCGGAGGGCTTCGAGGTTGCTCTTTGTTCTTTCTGGCGAAAGGCGTTTTCCGATCCATGTACTTTTGTTTTGCCGTGCCTTCGACATCGTTGAGAATAGAGCGTGGCTATGTTTAAATCTTCCTTGGCTTCGTAAATGTAGATCAGTAGGATCTTGATTGAACCAACAAAATTTGTAGCAGTAGAGAATACGAATAGGCACCAGCCGATGCTTCTTGATCATTGTCTATCTAGATCAAGATCATTAAATCATTATAGCCATCCACAGATGTCTTCCATCGCCCCTGTAGGAAGTGCTTCTCGTCACATAATTCCAGAGATGTTTAGTTGATGAGTATGTTCATTAAGGCTCGTTGCCCGATAGTCTAAGTTTCTATTGTTACATGCGGAGATTCAGATATGGTACACTATAAGTACAGGGTATTAAGATTCAACCTCTTTATGAGCCTTCAACACGCCGCCAGACTCCGACGAAGCCTCCGCCAAAAGTCCTCAAGCCAACCTTTGGACGACAGACCATGACGGCGTTCTGCTCATCAATTTCCCTAGGTGCCGCATCCGAGGCCTTCGAGGTCTGAGTTGAAGTTTCCAAGGTTTCGGATGGCTCTTCTACCTCAGAAGACTGAGCTGCTTCCTCACCCTCCGCCGCTGCGTCCCAAGTCGACGGGTCAGCAGCAGACTTCTTCATCGCCAGACGAACATCCCAATAGCGACCGCTAGTCATCCCAGATCCGAGCTCGACAACTTTCTCCAAAACAAAAGAGCGACCAGATCCGGGTAACCCATGGATTGTTTTTACGCAATCGCCAATCTGGGTAATGCTAGGCGAGAAGACAACCATTCTGCCATCCCTCTTGATGATATTCTTGACAAAGGGAATACGCTCGTGAGCAGATGGCATGTCCAAGATTGCATAGTCCAAGAATGGCTCAGCTGGTTGTGTCTTGCTGCGTCGAGCTACTTGCTCATCGATCCATTCTTCGACTGCGCCAACGTAGAAGTCGACAGTCCCTCTGTATATACCCCGGCGGAAGCCTTGAACGTTCTCCTCGGCGAGTTTGGCGAACTTGGAGGACACATCGACCGTATGGATGACTGCTCCGCGCTCTGCTCGCCATGAGTCCCATTCCTGCTGCACTTCAGGGTCCGATTCTTGGGCCTTTTTATCCTGCTTTTCGGTCTCTTGAGGACTCCGGTTGCGGTTCTGTACGTATTGGATTTGGGATTGTGAGGGTCGGGGCGGAGGGACGGTGTTGGCTGCTTGTAGGGCGCGAGCTAAGTGTAGAGTCAAAGATCCATGGCCAGTACCTGACTCAAGAATCTCGATTGGTTGTTTCTTCTCGCAGTGCGCAGGTGGATTTACATGAATGTCGAGGAGGGAAACGATTAGGTTGGCGTCGTGGGAGTAGATCTGTTAATGTAAGTCGCTGCTGGCCTTTTCCACGATCTAAGGATCCGTTCGAATTTAATAAAGAAGCGCATACCGGAGTGACATGTCGAGGAGTCAAAGTCACGTATTCTTCGAGGGTTGGCAAGCTAAATCGCGTGTCCGCGCCTGTTCCACGTTAGTCGCACTCCGTGAGATCTGTGAGACGATCTTACCTTTGTGTGCCTGAATCGTGTCCCACACTCGACTGCCAATAATTCGATCATGATCTATATGACCCCGTCGAAGATTGGTCTTTCCTCCATGCTTCAATGGCTTGGTCAACGCGAGGTTTTTGCCTTGGATTATAGCTCGATCGCCCTCTGCGCGCGTTAGCTCCGTGTTTTGTCTGTGACAACACTTCAAGTACCTCGAAAAACCGCAAAGTCGGTGTCGATAGAGCTCGAACGAGGAGTAATTGATGGAGAAGCAGGCCTACTGGGAGCAGTGAGGCCCAAAGCTCGTTGCAGCGACCGCAACAGTCGAGCCATGGTGCTTAAATTATCTCGAACAGGAAAATCTCGGCGCGGCGAAGTCACCACTTAACGCGCTGAGCGCCCCACATGG
Source organism: Tympanopsis confertula (assembly GCA_026745395.1). Lineage (NCBI taxonomy): Eukaryota > Fungi > Ascomycota > Sordariomycetes > Coronophorales > Scortechiniaceae > Tympanopsis > Tympanopsis confertula. The sequence continues at coordinate 32,553 of JAOYNU010103231.1, read as the reverse complement.
GCAGTCCCCGGTTTTCTTTCGGTTCCCCTCGTTCACCGGGGACCCCTCGATTGCGATTTGCATTCTTCCCCAGTCTTGAATTTGCTATATTCCCTCTCTTGCTCCTATTCCTCTTCTGTTTATACACGCCGCAATGGGATCTACTACGCTTCCTTATATGGCAACCAAGCCAAAGCTTATCTTCTTTACCGATTTCGACGGCACTATCACAGTCGATGACAGTGAGTATAATTCTACTCGTACCCTATTCCCATTCAATCAACTTATTGATCAAATTCAGGCAATGATTTCATGGCACGCTCCCTGCTCCTACGTCCCATCCGATGCGTCTAACACTCGCGGCAGATCGATAACCTTGGATTCGGCGCCGAGCGTCGCAAGCAGTTGAACGAGAAGGTCCTCGCTGAGACCTTGGGTTTCAGGTGAGAGCTGGAGGATACAATCATGGCAGAATAACATGCTGATAAAGGCGGCTCACAGAGATGCTTTCCTCGAGATGCTCGACAGTATCAAGACGCCGTTCAATGAGTGTATCAGCAAGTTGTTGCAGAACATGAAGTTGGACCCTGGCTTCTTGGAGTTCTACCACTGGGCCAAGGAGAACAATGTTCCCATTGTCATTCTATCTGGTGGTATGCGCCCGGTCATTGAGGCTCTGATGGAGAAGCTCCTGGGTCACAAGCCCGACAGCCATCTCAGCATTGTCTCTAACGCTGTGGTCCCCCGTGATGGCAAGGACATCAACAGCGAGGGAGGCTGGAGAATCAAGTACCACGATGAGAGGTAAGCCATCGGGAAAGCACGATTGCGCTGTGCTTGCGCAAAGTATAATGAGTGCATGCTAACTAGCGCGCAGCTCATTCGGCCACGACAAGTCTCTTGAGATCCGACCATACGCCGCCCTCCCAGAGAACGAGCGCCCGATCCTCTTGTACGCTGGTGACGGTGTGTCCGACCTATCGGCTGCCTCGGAGACTAACTTGCTTTTCGCGAAGCACGGCAAAGGTAGCGCGCCTTTCGGAAATTCTTCCATCGCTCTAGGAGCTAACATTCTTCCAGATCTGGTGACTTTCTGCGACCGCCGTGGAATTCCCTACACCACCTTCAAGGACTGGTCTTCCATCTTCGCGACTACCAAGGACATCCTTGCGGGCAAGGTGTCCCCCAGTGAGGTGGCGAGCCAAGCCAAGACTGCGTAGAGCAGGATAGTAAAGCAACGAGGTTAAACGGATATAGAATAGTAAACAGGTTGTATAGAACGGTGGGATCAAGAATTTAAGATCGAGCCGGAATATAGACAGAATATAAATGCGATTCGAAGCATGCAGCAATACAGGAGGGGACAGTAGTATGGGAAACGGAGAACGGATCAGGAGTCCACAGCGACCGCCTTTCAGGGTCCAAGCGTCCTTTCTCGATCTCCCCGGCTGTAACCCTTTTCCCTTCCCTCCATCCATTGTTTATAAGATTCCATGGTTCGATGAGTTGACCTGTATCGATCGGTCTTCTCTTGGCCTGGGATCGCAAAACGCTGTTAAACCCAGGGTGACATCATGCGACTGGGCGCATCGCCGCTTTTCTTCAAGTCCTCGACAGGGTGATACTTTAATTCATCATGGCTCGTCGCATTGTATGAGCATATCTCTAATTAATCTGAAGTTGACAAAGAACTAACTCTTTTCTTTCACTATAGGTACGAACGGGCTTGCAGCTCACTTTGGTTACGGCTTTCGTTCTCCTTGTGGTCGTGTTCCTTGACAATCGATTCCGCGTCCTCCCTACCTCCATCCATGGCCACCTTCCTATGCACTACTCCGGCTTCGTGGTTACAGATGTGACCATCACACAATGTACATCAATCAACCCATTTTCCAACTGCCAGCTTGACCCAGATTCATGGCACCGTGTCGAGAAAGATCTTTACCTCCGCACTGGATGGACCTCAACCGCTTATGTCCAATTCCAGCGAAAGAAAGAGGAGGAGTTGGGTCCGGACGATAAAGTTGTTATCGATCTGAAGATCAGTCGTCTCACTCCTCCGAGTGAATATACCGCGAAAGGCGAGACTGAAGCTTGGGAGCAACGTCCTGGTGGCATTTGGCTCCAGAGAACTGCATCTCGCCACGCGAGCGACTCGGGCAAAGCGGTGACATATATAGATGTTTTGTTCGGAGCTGATGCCGTCGACCCTCGGCCGAACTGGGAAATCAAAGATACCCCCTTGTTACTCGATAGCTGGACGGAGAACTTGGAAACTCGCCTCAGTATCCGACGAGGAAACCCCACCAAGAACAAGAAGCCTGTGCCAAGAATCAACGATAACGGCAAATTCAAGGTTATGCAGTTGGCGGATATTCATCTGAGCACGGGTCTCGGTGCTTGCCGTGACCCTGTCCCGGCAGAAATTGTCCCAGGGCACAGATGTGAAGCTGATCCTCGCACGCTGGATTTCATCGAACGACTCCTTGACGAAGAGAAGCCGGACATGGTTGTCTTCAGTGGTGACCAGGTCAACGGCGAGACTTCGCCGGATGCTCAAAGCTCCTTGTTCAAGTCCGTGAAACTCGTTTCCGACCGCAAGATCCCATACGCTGCCATTTTTGGAAACCATGACGACGAGGGTGATTTGACCCGAGAGCAGCTCATGAACATTTACGAAGACCTACCCTACTCTCTCTCAACTGCCGGCCCCGAGGACATCGACGGAGTCGGCAACTATATTGTTGAGGTTATGGACCGCGGCAAGAGCCAGCATTCAGCCCTCACTTTCTACCTCCTAGACACACACTCTTACTCCCCCGACGAGCGCCAGTTCCGGGGCTACGACTGGATCAAGCCGAGTCAAACTCGCTGGTTCAAGAACACTGCTCAAAGCTTGAGGAGAAAACATCAAGAATATACCCACATTCACATGAATATGGCGTTCATCCACATCCCACTCCCTGAATACAGGAGCGAAGGGAAATACTTCAATGGTCATTGGGACGAAGCCCCAACAGCGCCTGGGTTCAATTCCGGTTTCAAGGATGCTCTAGAAGAAGAGGGCATCCTCTTTGTCAGCTGTGGACAGTAAGTTCTTTCGGCTAATTTTTATACTCCTATAATCTACTAATATGAAACAGTGACCATGTCAACGATTACTGCATGCTTGAGCAAGATGCCAACAACAAACCCTCCCTTTGGATGTGCTACGGCGGCGGCGGTGGCCTGGGAGGCTACGGTGGATACAATGATTACGTGCGACGGATCCGGTTCTACGACTTTGATATAGGCCCCGGCCGCGTAACAACGTACAAGCGTTTGGAATATGGCCAAACAGAGGCCAGAATCGATGAGACAATCATTGTCGATGGTGGCGTCGTTAAAGGCCCGAATGATTTGATCAAATAAAAGCCAGTCCCTTTCGTCCCATAAGGGCATTGGCCCTTCCACCTCTTCTGTCGTTTTATGATCACGGCAGTTTCATCATTGCTTCCATTCTACTATTGTACATATACCATCGTTTCCCCCTTTGCCAGCAAAGGGCCGGCGTCTGCAGGGTGTTTTCTTTCCAAGATTTCAATATGTTTTCTGCATTGCGAGGTTTTCGTCCAAGCATTTTTGCGTTCCAAGGTTGTAGACTACCACCACTTTTCGTAGAAGACCTTCTTTTTGTCTCCCAGCATGCCCTGTAAGACGTCGACCAGTTCATCTGTCATGGCCGGCGGACCGCAGACGTAGGCGACGGTCTCTTTTCGAGTATTTTCGTCGCCTGCAGCAGCCTCGAGGTCCTTCTGGCTGATTCGTCTTGTGTTTATCGTGAGATCTGTTGATTCCGAAGGGAACCGCCCAGGCGACAGGTCAGTGAGAAATAGATTCAGTGATATGTTCAGCCTCTTCGAGTCTTTCTGAGTACAAATCACCTCTCTGATTCGTGACAAGAAAAGTATCTGATCTAGAATGGCATCCAAACTAGCTGATCCGTGATCTTGCGGCAGTCGACTTGAGTACAAGAAATGGACGTTGAGCTGGCGAGCTTGTTGGTCATTGTTGAGATGAGAGAGAATAGATATGAGTGGACTGTACATAAGTCAGTCTCTCGAATTAATTTTATTCCACGTTTTTCGAGGAGAAAAGTACTCACTTGATACCCACTCCGCCAGCAACCAAGAGAACATTTTTGACCAGGCCAGAGTCAATTCCAGCTGGTGGCCATGTGAAACTTCCACCAACTCGGATATTGACCTGTTGATCTATAATCTCTTCACTTGGTTTCCATAGCCATGCAGCCGGTGGGTTGGATGGCGAATCTTGAACAGCTAGTTCCACGTAAGGCGATGAACTCGACGCATCAGCTGGGGTTGAAGTAATTGTGAATCCACCCGCATTGGCGATGGAAGGAATGTGAACATCCAGCCATTGACCTGGCTTGAAAGTAAAGGGTTGTTCTGTCGTTTCATTCTAAGAAAATGTGAGCCTCTCCACATGCACTTCCTCTTCATTCATACATACAGGGTTCTTATCCACCGGAATGCTAAATTGCAGCAACCGCACCGAAGGATTAACCTGCTTCACTCGGGCCAATCGCACCGGATACAACCCTTGCTGACGGGGCTCAGCAGCCGTGCGCAGCTCATGCGGAATCGAATCCTCCCGCTTAGAAGCCATCAGGCCGATTGTTGACAGTCGAGGACGTACAAAGGCGCGAGAGCGGGGCGTGGAATTCCGCCAGTAAACCCCCGCTCCGCCCCCAGAGTTCGCCACTTGCATCCTCGGCCGTGAATTCTGCAGGAGGCTCATAACGCTCCGCACGGTTGACATGGCTTCTGATGAACACCCAATAAAGTCGCCGGATGCTGGGATCAGTTTGTATCATCAGCTCGACGACCACTGTAGGTGGCTATCCCTATTGGAGATGTTATGCGGGTGCTAACCCTTCTAGTCGATCTTTCCCTAAATGACTCACTTCTCGAGCCTGATATATTCTTTGGTCAATTAGATGAGAATGCAGGCCAGGCTGGGCTTCAGGAAGGTGTTGCGTCTGTTCCGGTCTCGGAAGATGGGTTCAATTTGAATCCGGATGGTTTCGCAGAGTCATGGTCGTCTGTTGAGGCCTTCTCGGATATGCAATCTGCGCCGCATGTACAAAGCCAAAATCAGATAAGCGCTTCAAACGATGCTAGTCCTCTCGATGGCTGGTTGTGGGGTGCACAGCCGCATCAATATCCTGAAAGATCGATCTCATCAAGCAATTTGGATCTTCAGCAACGGCCAATGCATTCATCCGCTGGAAGGCGCGGGCTACCCCGGCGCAAGAGTCGGTACCTAATGTCTTCCTCTGAAGGTACTACTACTCCGGTACATATTCCCAATGCAAATGGGTTAGATCCCATGCAAAGATGGCAAGAATCGCCTCCAGAAGACGAGCCAGCGTCAATGACGGCAATCATGACTGCAATGGAAGGCACACAAGTGCCACCCGCTGCGACTCAACACAGCAGCAGACGCAGGTCTTCTACTCCTTTCAAAAACTACCGCAGGCCTAGGTCTTTAACAAGCGGGGAATCTAGCGCATCTTCTACCGACTCGGCATGGTCATCTGCTGGGACATCACCCAAGAGCTCTAAACACCGCCCTTCAAGGGCAGCTGTTAGTAAGAATAAAAAGACAGATGGGAAGCCCCGAATCTTCTGCTGCACATTCTGCTGTGATAGATTCCGGACAAGATATGAATGGGTGCGCCACGAGAAGTCTCTACATTTGAGTCTTGAAACATGGTACTGCGCACCGCTAGGGCCTTCAGTTTTCTCACCAGTCACTGGAAGAGAGCATTGTGTTTATTGCAATGAAATAGAGCCATCGCCGGAGCACCTAGATACGCATAACTACCTGGCTTGTCAAAACTCCTCCAAAGAATATCGCTCTTTCCGCAGAAAGGATCATCTGGTGCAGCATCTTCGACATACCCATAAAATCCAAGACATCCCGCTCCTCGATGACTGGAAATTCGAAACCAAGAATATCACCTCAAGGTGTGGATTCTGTGACACAAGATTAGAAACCTGGGACACACGAATCGAGCATCTCGCTCGACATTTCCGCCAAGGTTCCACCATGAAAGACTGGAAAGGCGACCATGATTTCCCTCCAGCTATCATAGCACAACTCAAAAACGCCTACCCTCCCTATCTTCTGGGCTGGGAATCAGAGAGCGTCCTCCCATTCTCAGCAACTAGCTCAGATGTACGTGATCAGTACGCAGGGGTGATGTCCAAAACTACGTTCCAGGACGAGCAAGAAAGCATCCAGCCAACGTCCTCTGAGCCCGTAAACCGAGATTCAAATAAGTTGGAGTTCCACAACTTTTTGACCGTTTTCACACGACATCTGAGTAAGTACGCGCGGAAGCAAATGGAACTCGGAATCATTCCAACAGACGAGATGTTCCAGCAAGAGTCGAGGAAGGTGCTGTTTGACGGTGAGGACGCCTGGGATCAGACCATTGCGGATAACCCAGACTGGCTATCTGCATTTCGGCGAATGCATTGTGAGCAAGAGGAGCAAGGCGAATCAAGTCTTAAGAAATAATAATTAGATGGCTACTTTAATCATGCTTTGAGATGGAGTGGGTATATGAACTGGGTCTTCTAGCTATCATGAATCCCACGCTGACCTGTGGGTGTTTTTAATTTTCGGATAATCACAATTCTGAAGCAGTCTTTTAGAGGTCCAATACCTTCCAGATCTTTATTAGTATTTTTTCCAAAGATTGATCATAGCAAAGCACTTACCAGGTCATACCAAATCTCCCCTGCAAACTGACATGTACTTCTCCCACGGTTGACGAACCCTGCGCCCTCGTAGAATTTGATCAAGTAATCATGTGCAATCAAAACGATTCCATCAGTCGGTAAATTTGACTCTTTGATAAGATTGATGTATGCTTTCACTAAAGCCTTCCCAGTCCCATTTCCTTGAAACTGAGGGCTTACAACCACGGAGTGTATAGCAATAGTCTTGCCCTTTGGGTCATTTCCAATGAGTTCCCCATTGACAAGGTGAGCTTGTCCGGCTGGAATCTCTCTCCAGTTCTCAGGCATATGCATTGAGCCTTCTGTGATGTCCTTACTTGGAACCCGCATTCCAATAATATGACCAACGAGCTCCTCGTTGTCCCCGGTCTTGATAAATAGGCCGAGGCAGAGCTCAGGCGTTTGATTCAAACGATACTCAAACTGAATACAACATTTAGCTTGCTTCCAATGGATTTTCCGAGCTCGTTAGTGGAATTGCCTACCTTTTCTTCTGAGCATCGCTCGTGTTCCGGAAAGGCACTTTCGACCACTGTGCATGACTTGACATCCGCAACCGACAATGGCCGCAGAAGGAGGTCCTTTCCGGACAGGGTCGAACACTGAGCGAAAGGAGCAGTGGAGGGCATGATGTTTCTATGAATACCCTATTACCTTGACTGCTAAATTGCGACCTAATAAGTCATTGAGTACTGTGTACACCCTACATCTAAGGATTGCACGCCCTACTCCCGGACCCACAATGTACACCCTACGGGGATAGAGTCAACCAACATTTGAGTAATAAGGTGCCTCGAGGCGCGTCTCAAAGATTTTAGGCTTTTAACATCGTATATTCGCTTCAACGCTGCTATGTAGTATTGGGTTGAGACCCTTTAGATATGGAGGCCGTTGCGCCTCTTGCCTTTTTCGCGGCAGCCTTCGGGTTCGAAAGAAACAAATTGAATAGCAGATTAGTACGGAGTAAGGTAGATCTATTCGATGGGTTGAGCATGTTTTAAATCAAAAGCAGACCAAATGGCAACCAAGTAGGAAAAGGGGCAGTCCATAGATTGCCAGACTACCGGAACGACATCAACGGGATAGTTCTGGGTTGTGCTTAGGGAACAACGCGATGATATTGAACCAGCAAATTGAGACATTTTCTTCTGTATTGGCGGTCGAATCTTTCAATCGCCTGGATTCTATGTACTTATGCCTTGAATGGCATGATTTATCCTTGAAATACTAAGGCTCGGGCTTTGCAAGCGCTACACAGCAAATCTATCTGGAGGAAGACCAGTGGGGCGCTGAATATTGAACGCCAATTCGATAGTCAATTTCGCTTGATAAGATAGACGCGAGTACATTGTGCATTCTCGCATAGTTGCATGATTGATGTGCGCCTGTTAGCGCTGGGCGGGTCGAATGGGGATGATGGCAGTAAGGGCCCGGGATGGGCCGAGACCACGAGGATGGCAGTGCATTGTCACGAAGACATGCACGGAGGCATGCATTGACTCACGCACAAGCACAAGCACAATGCTTTAGTGCTTTGGGGAGCTGCCAAATGCCAAATCAAATCACCAATCACAAATTGACTGTGCAAGCCTCAAAAAGCGGCCAGTCACAGCCGATCTTACGAGATGCATCACGGGGAAACGACGAACTCCAACTTGGGCAACTCCACAGCAGCGCTTCGCTAGGGCCCGATTGTCGAGGGCCAAGTTTTCCGACGTGCTGAGGTGCCTCTCCGCAGAGCAGCTGCAGATCTGCTCACTCATCACACCGACTAGCGTGTGACGACGGGCAGGCCATCCCCCGATTGTGGGCGCTCATTGGCGCGACGGTCCAGGATGCGTGCTTGAGCTGGCGCTTTGCGGGCTGCGAGTATTGGCCAGATGCAACTCGTAGAAACACTCCACAAGGTATCTGCAGCCTTCGTGCTTCCTGATTCGTGCCCCGCTCGCAGTGAGGATGGTCGAGTGAAAAGTGTCGACGGCCCGAAGAGGTCGAGGGCGCATATCTAACGCCCGTCGTCCTGATCGCCCTGACTCGTGCTGTGCTGCTGCCCTTTTCTCTTTCACCTGCGCGATTCGTCTTCAGATCTTCATTCTGGTCTTGGCTTGTTTTACATGCGAAAAACTGGATGTAGAAGCCAGCCGGACTGGCCGTTTCGCAGCGTCTGTTTCTATTAATCTGCGTGCCTCGCTGCAGCTGAACCTTCTCTCGTACCCCTCCGCGGCTGGAGGCTCTCGACAAAATGGTGTCGCTCCCCGCCGCTGAAAAGATCAAGAACTTCCAGTTCTATCGGGGGTGCTTCTTTCCTAAGCAATGGCGCGATCGCAAGCTTATCCTGTGGTTGATGGCAGCTGAATTGCCATTCACTGTCGCCGTCTTGACTTTGACCGGTATCGCTTCACACGACACATATACTACGTTATTATGGAAGGATGGGTACCAGAACGGCTTCAACAGTTCACCCGACGAGGCGATCTATGCTGCAGCCAACTATCGACCATATAAAGCGCCTATTGTATGGTCATCATTGTAGGTGCGACCCAAGCCGATAACATGCGCATACACTAACTCCATATCAGTCTCACGACCTACAATCTGGTTATCGGAGTGCTGAGCACCTTCTTGCTGATCTCCAAAATCCCGATCCACTCTCTGCATCTGTTCTATCCTCCTTTTGCAGCGGCGATACATTCAGCTTGCGTCGCATTATACATTATCGCGGCAAGTTTCCAGGCTGGTTCTGATATGTCAGATCCTGCACATCCTCAACCAGGCGCCCCTTGGTACATCACCAAAAGCTGCAGTGTCGCTCGCAGCGGAACCACTGCTGGGTTCTGCCAGCAAGCCAAGGGTCTATTTGCCTTGACAATTGTTCTCATGTAAGTCATGCTCGTACGAATCTCTTCGGCACATAATACTAACTCGTTACACAGCGTGCTATACTTCGTCGAATTTTTAGTCTCCGCCCGCTCCTGCTTCATCACTCGCGAAGAACGCCTCTGCATCATCGAAGAGAGAGAAGAGAAGAAGGTTGAGCGCGAATTCGAAGAGGAGATCATGAAATCACCCAGCCTATACCCCGGAACCCCAGGCTTCACAAATTTCCACCCTGGCATGATGCCCAGAACTCCCGGTTTCCCACCAATGGCCGCAAGAGGACCTATGCCAGTTCCTCCATCTCCGTTCGCAGGAACAGGAACCTCGCCTTCGTCACCCTTCGCCTCCGGTGCAGCCTCGCCATTCGGTCCTCGGCGTCTAGCTTTCAACCGGCTCCCTAGTACATCGTCCGACCTGCCGTTAAGAGAGTCCGATCTGCCATTAAGAGATAACAGCGTCGACTCAACGCAGCATATTATTGAGGCGCCTAAAGCCGATGAGCCCCAGGTTGGGCCTGCTCCTATGGCGCCGATGTACTTCCCTCCGCCACCGAAGAAGGCTGCTAAGACTTAATTTTACGAGATCGATTGTCATATGTTGAATGTGTTAAAACTTGAGATACCAGATACCATCCTTTGTTAATTATTCATCTTCTCTCCTTTTGTTGAGTTTGCCGTTGCGGTAGCTCTTTTCCCTCGATCTTCGAGGTTTGCGTTATCTAGTCTATCCTTGACTTGTGGACCATCAAAATACACCAGTACATACAATTTGAAGTACGAAATGCGTGGTCTTCAGTGTATTCTGAAGATCACTGCTTAGTAGCTGAGTAGATACAGTTGTTCATGACTGCAGAAAAGGCTTCAAAAGTGCAATGGCATGAGATTAAAGATCCTCAGCGAGGACTCATTATACCTATTCGTATGCGGGCATCACCCATTAAACCATGCCCATATGCCCAAGTTAAAATCATAGAAAGTGACTGCGTGATCAAACTTGGAAGTTCCACAGTGAAATATGTACAATCGCCAAAACACCAACGCCGAAGGGGAGTCATAACTTCATCATATAATCCTTACCTATTCCGCAGACATAAGTATGCAATATCCCAGGACCGATCCAAAATCGAAGCCCACAATCAAGAAATCTCAATTCGCAAGCATATGTATTAGCAAGCAGAGATAGCCCCACCAAAAAAGATGTACAGGCGTGCGAGAGGCTCGAAGGGGTATCTTGACTTAAACAGCTAAACCAGAAAGAAAGAAATAGAAGGGAATGATAAAATCTCGATCGACTACTGGAGGGTCAGCCATAGGAGATAAGTCGGCATAGGTAGTGTCAAGCGGTTTCTTGGCGTTTCTTTTCTTTTTTGGACCAACGCACTGAAAAGGTTCAAATTAGCGATTTGGAAGGCCACAGAAAGCATAAAAGATCGCAGAACAGGAGCCACAGCGAATACGAAGGAAAGGAACTCACATCCGCAAGCATTGCATAATGTCTTAGGCCCATTAGGGCCTTTTCTCCATTCTGGCGAGTCAGCCGTGCCGCAGTCGCTGCAGACGTGCTGTCCCTTGAGTCGCTTCCGCCGATCCCCCTCCTGTGCACTCCGCGCTTGGTCTGCAGTCGTCGTAATATCAATATCGCAGTGAACCAATCGGCCTCGGATGGCGCCGATGCTCAAGCCCTGCGACCGCTCTCCGTTGGCGTAGTCGAGACCCGTCATCACCTCGATTCCCTCGATGTGCGACAAGTCGCCATATGGTGGCAATCTGTCGGAGAAATTCTCGGGGGGAGGGCTGGTTTCCGAGTCGTCAGAATTAGCTGCAGCGGTTTCGCTTGAGTCTTGGTCGCTTGGAATTCCCTGCATGGTGGAGGGGTTCTCCAGGTACGATCTCTCGGGATCGGCCTTGGGAAATGGGACTCGGGTTGAGTTTGCCTCCTCCTCTTCTTCCTGCTTGAGCTTGGCGATCTGCTGCACCAAGCGCGCATTCTCAATTTTGTGTTCGAGAAAAGAGTCTAACAGTTGGGTGTTCTTGGAGGCGTGGGGTCGGCACATAAGGAAAAGACCCACGCAATGCTCCTGGGGTGAGCTGCCTCGGGATTGAGACTGAGCTGAGTTGTCCATGTGCGGATGTCCATAAATCTCCACCAAGGTGTAGGTGTTATTAGTCCTTTGAAGCCGAACATGGGTGCGAAATGTTTGATTCATGCCCATCGCATCGTCCATCTCGCGTTTGTAAACCATTTTGTCGTCATTATGAATAAGTTGAGCCAGGACTGTGCCCTCGAGCTGTTTTGCCGCCCGGCCAGTGATCTGCTTCGAGGAAGGCGAGGCGTAGATGATTCGCCCCTTAGCGTTGACAAGAAGTAAAAGGTCTTTCATCTCCTGCAGAACGGTAGATATCCACCCGGGTTCACTGGGTGTGTTCATCTGATAAGCCCCTGGGTGTGGGCTTGGGCTCGCCATCGCATATTGGCCGTACGTCGCGGGGATACCGTGTACATTCTGGGACTGGACGGAGTATCCGGGGAGTCCATCGTAGGCGCTGTACCGCCTGGGTGGGTTGTTGACTTGCGGGCTGTGGAAAGCGTGCTGCTGGCTAAGGGCCATGGTGAGCGAGGCCCGTCGGGGGTGACAAGAGTGGCGCGAGTTTAGATTGAAAAAGTCCGGGGCGAGTTTGTGATGGACGTCCACATTACCCGGCAGGAAATCCAACTAAAGAGCGACAACCAACTTCAACACGGAGAGACTCAGCATTATCTGGGGGGTGGGAGACCAAAGACGAACTGTCCAATTCTTCCCGGATTTCACAGTTGGCGCTATCCAAGATCCAAGCCTGGACCGGACGAGGGAAACGAGAGCCGGCCCGCCTCCCAGTGGACAGTGCTCGCCGATCGGTGGGGCGCCTGCTTACCTCAGCCTCTTATCACGGCACGTGACTTCGTGTCGCCCGCGCGCGAAAGTCCCAAAAGTGGAGACAAGTTGATGCATCACCTTCTCAGCCAAGCGAAGTGGTGATCTGAGCCCTGCGAGGTTGGTTCCTGACAAGAAGCCGGGGATTTAACGACCCCGTTCCAGTGTCACCGCGGGGACGATCTCCAAAATGTGAGCCCCGCCCGTTGTCCGTTAGACGGTCTATGCTAACTGCCCTCGCAGGTGTGAGTAGAGCTGTCAGAGATGCCATGGTGCTCAGCCCTCTGCAACAGGGACACTGACTCGTTCTCGTTTAGCGAAGATCGATAAACTCTCCATCCTTGGGTATGTCAGGCTACTCTTCTTTGTGGACTAAATCATGATCTCCGCCGAATGCCGTTAGATACTGACAAGACCTTGGTTGCTAGAGTTCGCTCCTTCGACAACACGCGCAGCGAAACGATCCAATTTCACACCCCTCTTACTTTGATTGTCGGATACAACGGATCTGGAAAGACGGTACGCAAGCGATACTGGAGGCATACATCGGACTAGGCTCATACCGTACAGACAATTATCGAATGCCTCAAATACGCGACGACCGGAGATCTTCCACCGAACAGCAAAGGCGGTGCTTTCATCCACGACCCGAAGCTATGTGGCGAGAAGGAAGTCCTGGCCCAGGTGAAGCTCTCCTTCAAGGGAACTTCCGGGGCCAAGATGGTAGCCACACGAAGTCTACAACTTACGGTCAAGAAAGCAACAAGGCAGCAGAAGACTTTGGAGGGTCAGTTATTGATGATGAAGCATGGCGAACGAACTGCGATATCCTCCCGTGTGGCTGAATTGGACCAGCTCATGCCACAATATCTTGGTGTTTCTAAGGCTGTCCTGGACTCTGTCATCTTCTGTCATCAAGATGAAAGTCTTTGGCCAATGAGCGAGCCGTCAGTTCTAAAAAAGAGGTTCGACGAAATTTTCGAAGCGATGAAGTACACCAAGGCTATTGATAATATCAAAGCGCTGCGAAAGAAGCAAAACGAAGAGCTGGGCAAATACAAGATCATGGAACAACACGCCAAAGAAGATAAGGACAAAGCAGACAAGGCAGAAAAACGGTCCGTCAAATTACAAGACGAAATCGAAGAACTGCGCGAGGAAACCCAAGCAATGTCCAAAGAAATGCGACGCGTAGCCGACCTAGCTGACAAGGCATGGAAAGAGTCCGAAAGCTATGCCCAAGTCCTCGGCGCATTAGAAGGAAAGCGCATCGAAGCAAAGAGCTTACAAACGACCATCGACAACCTCAAACGTCACCTTGTCGAGCTTGACGATTCTGATGAGTGGCTGGAGTCTAATCTGGAAGAATTCGAGACGAAGCAACTCGAGTACCAGCAACAAGAGGAATCTCAGAAAGAAAATTACATGGAGCTTAAAGAAAGAATTGAGCAGACTCGGCACCGTTTAGGCTTAAAGCAGGCCGAGAATGGAAAGTACGAGAACGACAAGGCCAATTTTGAGCGCCAGGTGCAAAAACGCCAGACAATGATTGCTGATGTCGCTCGCGGAAATAACATTCGCGGGATTGATGATAAGTTGGACCAAGCTGGCATCGACGCTTTCATGCAAAGACTCCGCAAGTCTCTTCGGGAACAGAACCAGACACTCGACCGTGTGAAACGGGAAGCGCAAAAAGAATTGCGAGAGGTCCAGGAGATTCTTAATGAAATTGGTCAGCGAAAGTCTGCTCTCCAGGAGACCAAGAATGCTTCCAAGAGACAGATTGCAAACAACGACAAGGAGGCGAAAAATTACCAAGGAAAGCTGAATGCGATTGAGGTCGACGAGGGCGTGCAATCAGCTCTGGAGGCTAAGATTGAAGATATTACATCTAGCTTAAATAAATCCAAAGAGCGTGCGAAGACGGCATCATGGGATCAAGAGATTCAAACCGTCAATGCTCAGATTCAAAGTATCGAAGATGACAGCTCCAAGTTAAACATTGAGCTGATTGAATCAACGAAGAAAGCGGGCGATCTCGCCCATCTAGGCCACCTGAAAAAGGAAGTCAAGGAGCGAGAACGCAGTCTTCAGACCATGAAAGGCGCACATGGAGACCGTCTTGCTCAAGTCGTTGGCTCAGATTGGCAACCTCAATCCCTTGAACGAGACTTCCAACATGCACTCGACACGGAATCGAAGCAAGTCGCCGATTCTGAAAAAGGACGTGATGGGGTCAGTCGCGAACTCGAGCAGGTTGATTTCAAGTTGAAAAATGCGAAGAAGAGCCTAGACCAGCGTCGGAAGGAGCTCGAGGATTGCGTTAAAGAGATACGCGAGGCCGTCGATGCAGAACCCTCTGAGTATCAGCAGGTGCTCACGGATCGGCAGACTGAGTACGAAATGGCGCGAAAGGACGCCGACCAATTCGCCGGTATGGGGTCTTATTTCAACAAGTGTCTAGAGGCAGCTCGAGATGCAAAGTGCTGTCGGACGTGCTCTCGAACTTTCAGATCGGACACGGAGCTGAACAACTTCACCCGCAAGATTGAGGCATTGGTTAAGAAGGCTAGCGGTGACGGCGACGACGGAGAGCTCAAAATTCTTGAAACGCAGCTCCAAGACGCCCGCCGTGGTGGCGTGTTCTATGATAGCTGGGTGCGTTTGTCAAACACAGACATCCCCGAACTGGAAAAAGAAGAAGAGGAGTGTGAATCGCAACGTGATCAGCTTGTGAATAAACTTGAAGCTCATGATCGCACGGTTTCGGAGAAGCAAGAGAGCAAGAGAGAAGTTGAAAGCCTGGCGAAAACTGTTGCCACAATTGCCCGATATGACGCCGAAATCAAGAATATTACGTCTCAAATCGAGGAACTTTCTGCCAAACAAGATGACACGACTTCAAGCCGTACTCTAGAGGAGATTCAAGAGGAGATCTCCGCAGCAAATGAAAAAAGTCGAGAATTGAAAAAGACCCTTGCCAAAATCACGACTGAGAAAGAGCAGACTCGGAGCGAGACCAATAAGCTTGAGCTCCAGCTGCGTGACGTGAAAAGCAACTTGGATAATGCCAAGTTCCAACTCGAGAAGAAGGCTGACTTGCTTGGTCGATTAGCGGAGTGCAAGACATTGAACTCTCAACAACGTGAAGCCATCGAGAAAGCAGACCAGGACATCGAGAATTTGACTCCAGAACTACTTCAAGCTCAAGCTCGTTATGAGGATATCAGTCAACGCGCCGATTCAAAGGAGCGAGACTTACAGCATGAGATCACCCGCCTCTCGGAGAGTATTAATCAGCTTGATCTTACGAACGATGATATCAAATCGTACAATGAAAGAGGCGGCCCATCTCAGCTCGAGCAAAGCAAAAAGGAACTCGCTGAGATTGGAGCCGAAATCAACAAGCTAGAATCCGATTTGGGTGAGATCACTCAAGAAATCAACCGGATCTCAGCTCAGTTGAAGGACAGCGAGAATACCAAACGGCAATATTCCGATAACCTGACCTACCGCAGGGCTGCACGATTACTACAGGCCGTACAAGGAGAGGTCCAAGAGTTAGAAGAACAGAATGCCGAGGTCGACCGGAGTCGTTTCAAGCAGGAATCAGAGCGCTGGACGCGTGAACACAATGCCCTCGCAGCAAAACAAGCCAGCAAGATGGGCGAAATGAAGTCAAAAGACACTCAGTTGATGCAGCTCGTGGCAGATTGGGAAACCGACTACAAAGATGCAACTTCAAAGTACAAAGAATCTCATATCAAGGTCGAAACAACCAAAGCAGCAGTTGAGGACCTCGCTCGCTATGGCGGCGCTCTCGACAAAGCTATCATGAGCTACCATGGCCTGAAGATGGAAGAGATTAATTCCATCATTAGCGAACTGTGGCAGAAGACCTACCGCGGCACAGACGTTGATACCATTCTCATTCGCTCTGACAATGAAAACGCCAAGGGCAATCGCTCATACAACTACCGTGTTTGTATGGTCAAGCAAGGTGCTGAGATGGACATGAGAGGTCGTTGCAGTGCTGGTCAGAAGGTACTTGCTAGTATCATTATTCGTCTCGCCCTAGCAGAGTGTTTCGGTGTCAATTGTGGTCTCATCGCTCTTGACGAGCCGACTACGAATCTGGACCGTGATAACATTCGTTCTTTGGCTGAATCGCTGCACGATATCATCCGGGCCCGACAACAACAAGCTAATTTCCAATTAATTGTTATCACGCACGACGAGGAGTTCTTGCGACACATGCAATGTGGAGATTTCAGTGATTACTACTATCGCGTGTCTCGCAATGAGAGACAAAAGTCCATTATCGAGAGACAATCTATCGCCGAGGTACGTTATTCAACGCATGACTATACGATATCCTTACTAACGAATGATAGGTTATGTAACCTTGTGCTGCGACTTTATTCACATTGTTATCTTCATCATCTCGCGGTTCTTACTCCCCATGTTCTTTCCACCCGGAGTCAAGATTCGAGGACTCAAGGCATTTCATATCTCAGCGTTCGGTTCAATATTTCAGTTTATCTCATGTATACCTCTGCATAATGAATATAGTTCGAAACTTTGCTAAGCCTTTCGAGTAAATATACAAAATTAATCACTCATCATCACCCCTTAGATCCATCTCAGCATCCTCTTCATCGAGAAGCGGCACAAAGCGAAAATCAACAAAACAAACAGGGCCAACAGGAGACTTTACACCCGCTCCAACCGGCCTGCCAGAAGCATTGTTATCATCTAATTCAACCATGAATTGCAGGCTTAGAACACCTTGCAGGTCTCCACGGATACTGACTTTGTTCGCAACAGACATAGCACGGGCAGCTTTCCGAATTAATGCAAAACGATAATTCTGCCGGATCCGCTCTCCCATTGAACTGGGCGGCGAGACAAGGAATGTTTCCGTGACGGTAGGAGCAAGCTTTGATCTTGTGGCGCGGGCTCGTGAGGATCCGTCTTGAGTGAGAACTTTGTGTGTGCTTGAGGCCTGGGTACCTTGGCCGGCGCCGCCGATAATTTCGTTATGTTGATCGACGGAAAATTCCACGCTGGATTCGCTGAAGGGGCCTCCGGCGCCCGATAGTGAGAAGTATGGTTCTCGGTTGGCGCAGGCTGACATCTTTAGAATAGTAGGATTGGAGGAGTCGAGTTCTCCGATCGCGTTGTGCAGCCATGCAGACCGCATGATGATCTTCATGATAATGGCATCGCGTTGGAGTGGAATGTCAGCCTCGTTGTCGTCCGGTTCATATGTGACTAGCTCGCAAGTTGTTTTGACACCTGCTTCTGTAATAGCTATGCTGAGTGGTGCTCCGTGGTATGAGTATTGGAGTGTGTAGGAGCGGTCCATGAGAAGAGATGGTGCGCTGAATGCACTAGAGGCTGGGTTTGTTTGAGGAAGGCTTGTGTCTCTGGCGCCATTAGGTTCGGCGAGGTCATTAATGCCGAAGATTTTCAAGGTTTCGAGCAGGGCTGCTAATGAGACGACGAAATGAGGATATGCTATTTCGTCCGATCCTTCGGGGTCTGCTTCATTTTGGTCGGCTGGGCCCGCTTGGGGTTTGAATGTATAGCTGGTGAATAGCGTCTTATCCAGAAAGACAAGACCTTGTATGACTCGTCCTTCCTCGACAGAGAATCGAAGTCCATCGGGCGTTATTTGGACTGTTGCTTTCGAGGCAAAGCCGATGCAGGAGAGAAGAGTGTAGAGGTGATGGGCGTTGTTCGTGACGCCAGTAAAGCAAGACTCCATTGTGAAGAAATGCTAGTGTTTTTGTAGTTCGAGAATTTGGAAGCAGGAACAAGTTTGTTCGCAAATATGTGGATAATTTGGGAGCTTCTAGCAGTACAGGCCCCTAGGAGGTTCCCCGCTTATGGTACATGGAGGGACAGTATGGGTATCGCGTTAAACATAGACTCCGACGGCGCAGATCATAAATACAGCTCCGAATCTGAAGAGGGAATGTATTAGCTTTGCTGAGACATAATGTGTCTTTGTGCGCGCCGAACTTACCCAGTAGCCAGTGCGGCTGGAACGCCCAAGGAAAAGAGACTGAGGAATGAACGGTCTAATTTGAAGGGTAAGCAGCTGCAATTGGGATCCGAAATGTATGCAAACTTACTAAGACCAAATAGGCCTGTCAGAACCACAGCTGTATGTCGGGTCAGTAGGTGTCATGGTAGATACAGCGTGAATGGACCAGGCCTTGGTACGTACCGAGCAGGAGCAAGTTGAAGCCGACAGAGAACTGGCTATCCTTGGAGACAATGGGATGGAATGGGGTTGTGGAGGCTGCCTCCCAAACTTCGTTCAACGACATGAGTATAGGCGAATAATTTATTCCGAGTGAGACTGACGGGTGGTGATCGACGAGTTGTTGATCAGTCAAGCCGGAGCTGTATAGATGGACTGCGATCTGGCCGGTTGCGCCGGCCCGACATTCTTCCGACCCCAGTCCCATCTTCAGCTTCGAAGACGCGACCTCAATAGCACCCCCAGACATCCCCACCATGGCTGTTGATTCCCCGAAAAGTGAGTCAATCCTACTCCGACAACCCTTCGGTCCGACATGAAGTTGACAAATTATTTCTAGACTCCAAGCGGAAGGCCTCAGAGGAGGCGGCCTCCCCGGACTCCCAACAGCAGACCATCAAGAAAGCGCGCACAGATTCGCCGGAGAAAGAGGTATGCTATTATGCGATGATACGTCCAAATAGCTGCTTACATGCTTTTATAGGAGGATGGACCTGCTTTGAAACCACCCCTACGAATCGTTCCCTTCCCAGAAAAGGTGAGCTTACATCCGTCTCACGTCCCCCCGCCATCCCGCGCCACCATTGTTTGCACCATACGCAAGGCGTCCATTTGCTAATGCGCATATGCAAAGCCTGCTGTTCTTGAGGAACGTCGAGGAGACATTGAGTTCCGGGTGGTGAACAATGATGGATCACATGACAGCTTTATAGTCCTTACGGGTCTGAAGTGCATCTTCCAGAAGCAACTTCCTAAGATGCCTAAGGACTATATCGCTCGGCTTGTTTACGACAGGTCGCATCTGTCTATTGCAATCGTGAAGCACCCTCTCGAGGTGGTAGGGTAAGTTGCTCGATCGACTCCAAGATCGAAGTCCATATTGACGATCCCGACAGAGGCATTACATATCGACCATTCAACAGTCGAAAGTTTGCGGAAATCGTATTCTGTGCTATTTCATCGGACCAGCAAGTTAAGGGCTATGGTGCGCACTTGATGTCGCATCTGAAGGTACGACAACTTGTTTACATGTGCCGAGATGTCCTAAAGATTAACATCTAACAGGATTACGTCAAAGCTACGTCGCCTATAATGCATTTCCTCACGTATGCAGATAACTACGCTATTGGGTACTTCAAGAAACAAGGGTTCACGAAAGAGATTACCCTTGACCGATCAATTTGGATGGGTTATATCAAGGATTATGAAGGTGGTACTATTATGCAGTGCACCATGCTGCCGAAGATTCGATATCTTGAGATGGGCAGAATGCTTCTCAAGCAAAAGGAAGCTGTGCAAGCCAAAATCCGGGCTTTCAGCCGATCTCATATCATCCACCCTGCGCCAAAGGAGTGGAAAAACGGCGTTCACGAGCTCGATCCTCTAACCATCCCCGCGATCAGAGAATCTGGATGGTCATTAGACATGGATGCTTTAGCGCGTCAACCTCGCCATGGACCGAACTTTAACCAGCTGCTGCACCTCCTGAACGACATGCAGAATCACAGTGCTGCCTGGCCATTTACCCAGCCCGTCAACCGAGACGAGGTACCCGACTATTACGAGGTGATCCTGGAACCTATGGACTTGTCCACCATGGAAGAAAAACATGAGCAAGACATGTATCCGACTCCACAAGATTTCATCAAGGATGCATCACTGATTTTCGACAATTGCCGGCGGTACAATAACGAAACTACGCCTTATGCGAAATGCGCCAACAAACTCGAGAAATTCATGTACCAACAGATTCGCAACATCCCCGAGTGGTCGGTAAGTAACAATATTCTCTGATGTCTTCTATCAACCAGCTCACTAATCTTTACCAGCATTTGGCGGATAATCATTGAGGAATCTTTCTCCGTATGGCATGTGGCGGTGTTTATCTGGAATGGCGTTTTAAATCGGATCTACCAATACCCTGTGAATATCTTAGTGGAGTTGACTCAGCGCATTAATCAATAACTCTCAATCAATTTTAACTCAAAAGTTGCATGTTTGGTCTTTGCGGCCGTTCCTGACGCGTCGCGCAAAACGCTTTCCACGGTAGTAGTCATGCTTTAGCTCAAGTTCTATGGCTAGTCTATTCCATAAAAACTAGACAAAGTATTTTAAGAAAAGGAGAAGCTTAAAATAGAGATCAACGGCCTTAATGCGTTCGTCTGCACTCATTTTTCTGCTATGATGCAATGCAGTACTGGGTTAATTTTACCTGTGACAGGTGGGCCCGGAACAACAATGTTGCCGACGTGGTTCATGACACGCAGAGAAGGCTGGAGTCGCTGCAACAAACGTCTCTCTACCACCCTTGCTTAAGAGCCTGGCATCGCTCGTTTCTTGCGTCTCCCCGCTTGTGTCGGGTGTTTTGTTTCTCCAGTCGCGCAGTTGCTTTAGACTTGGCCGCTTTTGTTGACATCGCCCATCCCCGGCCCCTTTGATTCTTCGAGCCGACCGGCCCCTGTTTTATCCTGCAACACCACAACACCACAACACCGCCAGTCTCGTCGCGACAACCTCTTTTGCCTGAGTCAGGGGCTTTCCATTCTTTCCAACCTCTTCACTCGGGTATTCCCCCTTTGAATTGCTCTATCCGAAGGTCAACGCGCTAGTCCTGCACGACCTGACACGCTCTTTACCCCTTTCGAGCCCCTCTTCACTTCGAATTTTTGGTGCTGGAATCTTCACCACTGCGAACACCCCCAAAATCCCACACAATGGCTTCATCATGGGACAACCACTCCGAATTGGAGCATCGAAACCGCCTGCCAACGCTCTTCGAGGTCCTCAGTCGTCATACCTTGGCCCCTGTCGATCTTTTCTCCTTCTACATTTACATGCGGGACCAGCAGCGATCGGTTGATTATCTTGATTTCTGGTGAGTTAATGTGGCTCAATTGATTGCGTACGATTGTTTTTCTGACCGTTCTGTTCTATCAGGCTCGATGTCTCTCAGCACATGTCCTTATGTCGCCATTATGTTCGAGAACTCCGACGATCGGTGCTCGTCGCAACCCCCGATATCGAGCGCGCCGACAGCATGCACTCGTCTGCGATGCTAGAGAATTTAGAGAATCTGGGTGACATTCATCTCCAGGAGGCTGGACCTTCGCGTGTTCCCGGTAGTGAGAAGGACCGAGATGCCACTCATCGCCTCTCTGCTTTCCTCCGTTCCGAGGGACACACGTCCAACCACTCGCCGCAAAACAGTCTTGGCTCTCAATCAGCCGACCGTACTCAATCGAACGACCAGCAACCTCGTCCCAGCGAGGGTACTCACAATGGCGACTCAAACTCACCAGGTCACACTGTGGCTCGCAATGACATTCGCGCCAGTGCCGAGAAGATTCTTTACACCTACCTCCTCCCTGGATCTGAGCGAGAGATTATCCTGCCAGAAATGATGACCTCGACTATTATTAATCTAATTGAAGATGATGGCCGTGATGACCCCGAGGTGTTTGACCCTGCCAAGGACTATGTCTTCCAGGCTATGGAGCGCGATGCCTTCCCAGGCTTCCTCCAGGCCAAGGCTCTTGGTAACCTCGTGCCTTTGAGTATCCTTATTCGCCTTGCTGTTGCTTTAGTCAGTTTCGGCGGTGGCTTCTGGGGTGCTTTCTATGTGGTCTTGCGTGACAAACCACGCAACATTCGGTGCTGGGTATGTTTTCTGATGTCACAAAAACTTCTTAACCTATTTGACTAACTTGTTCTAGGTCATCCTGCCCTTTGTCGTCGCTGCTTATTTCATTGTTTCGTACCAGTACAAGATTGACCCCGCTATGGCCTTTGTCGGATATAGTGAATATACGTTCATGAACTGGGCACCTATTCGCGAGCCCTACGTCCGACAACTTTTGAACAAACGTGCTGTTGTCACAACAACCATCGCGTTTATCACGGCCGCTGCATTAAGCGTTCTGTTCATTTTCGTCCCCGGCACCATGCTGTGAACTCGTTGTCTTATCTCTCAAAATCACACCCAAAACAATATCCACCGCGTGGCATGTACCGATTACCATGGGTCACCCTGACTGCGATGCCTCCCGTGGTCGCTTTTGCATCTTATACGCTCAAATGACTTTGTGGCGTTGTCTTTTTCTGTCTGGCGTCTGTTATGATGTTTGATCCGCTTCTGTGAAGCTTATTTTCTCCAAGAGCGCAATATTTTGGGCAGAAAAGGTAATATCTAATCTCCCCCTTGTGCTGTCCTATGGGCTTTTCCTCCGCTGCCTCAATCTCTTCGGCAAGCATGCCTCTTCCTTTGTCCTGTCCATACTATCATCTCTCTGCATCTCGTTGGCCGCTTTAACTTCTTCCAATACCCCTTTGTGAGCTTCAAATATCTGTATTTATGTTAGCAATGAATTGTCCCTTCGGGGTTTCTACGAGTGCATCCAATATTCGCATATCAAGTAAAATCCATGTCTTAGAGGTATCAGGATCTAGATTGTCATATACCCTCTAGCTAATGGAGCAGCTGTCATTAAACGTCATAAACATCCCCCATGATTGATATAAAACATAGGGTCAAGAATGCCATCCTCAGGTCTTACGCCCCACAACACGCTTTGAATGACGACTTCCTCCTCTTGCCGACCCGGCTCCTTCATCGATATCCATCCTAGATCCCGCCTGATCACCTGCTTCACCTGCTTCCCAGAACCCATCATCCTCATCAATCACATCTGCCTCGCGCTTGTTACTACCGGCGCCAGGTCCAGAGCGAAACCCGCGTCGACGCCCCGCATTATTAGTCGGGCCGTCGTATGAATACGCAGCATTAGCTTCTTGTCTGCGCTTCGTCGCTTCGTCGAGTAGTTTTTCGTGCGCTGATTCCTTTACAGCCTTGTTCTCTGCCTTGCTTCTTATGCGCGCAATCTCCGCCTCGAGGTCTGATACGACTTCCCCGCACCGGGCTTCCCAGTCTGTTAAGATGGAGACCATAGCTGGCAGCGAGCGCGGCGGAACATCACGGAGTGGTGCGACTGAGAGCACATTCACGGTGGGAGGGGTTGTAGCGGGTGATAAGCGGGCGGAAAGCAGGGAGGCGTAGATGGCGGAGGTGACGAGTGATTCGAGCTCGGCGGATGAGGAGAGGGAGAGGGCTTGGATGAGAGCATCGTATGTGAGGGGTTTTGTGGTCGAAGCTAGTGATAAGAGTGAAAGCATGCGAAGCTTCTGCTCTTGCTCGGCGCTTAATTTTGGGAGATCCGGGGTGGCTGCGGAGGTTAGTTAGCATCATATTGCGGGGAGGGGCAGATGAAAAGGCAGTCTGTAGCTCTTACATTGGTATTCTTGCCAGGTGCCCCATGAGAAGATTTCAAGCAGCTTTATATAGCTCTGGTATTCGGCTGGGGTGTCTGGAGAGCGGAGAGATTGGATTGTCGGGGTCTCGAGGAGCTCCGCGAAGACGTAAGTTTGTGGGCTTGAGGTGGCATTTGTGATGATCTGGGCCACGAAGCGAGGAGATGTAGCGCTATTTGAGTTTGCGAGATGGATGAAGGGCTGCAGAGCCTCTATGGCCCGGCTGTGTATCTGATCCATGGTGTGTGAGGTCTGATGGTGGAAGGATGAGTTGAGCAGCGGGAAGTTGATATGATCGACGATCCCCGAAGGCGGAGGAGCCTCGCTGCAGCAGACATCTTAACAACACACTCCACTGAGCTTGAATTCTTTTATTGGGTTTATGAAATCAAGATTGCACTCTGTGTAGATATGGTTATCTTGATAGGTTGTTTTATTTCTCCACGGCCTCCAGGGCTCGTCCATGAGTTCCGAAGTGCTCCTCGTGGCACCATGTCCCTCATTGTATATCCCCGCAAGTGTACGGGTGACCTGTCAATAAAAGTGACCAAACTTACAGAAAATTTAAATTTATTGTGAATATATCTATCGCTGCGTGAATCAATTGATGTTGATTGGCTCGGGTTTCAAATAGTGATAAATATATTATTTTGTGTCGTGAAATTGCAACTGGCCTGGGTGCAGTACATGTAGGTCGTATCCGTGGAATCGCTGTAGATTCAGACATCGGGCTAAAAGGGTTTCTTTTCTCAATCCCTGAATATATTTTAATCACATATTCGTATAATCCTGACGAATCTCTTTACCTGCAGACTCAAATAATATCAGTACGATTGGTTGGCCTCCTACACGCCGGGATGCCACGTACTGTTCTGTGCCCACTTTACGCAAGTGTGGATCACGTACGAGTCCCGAAGTATACAATTCCACGCGCAGCTACAAGGGGAGAAAAAGGAAGGAACGAAGAATGAAAGGGAATATAATGACAGATATCTAGGGGGCATTGCTCTAGATCGAGGGCAGGACACAGAAATGAGGGGCCTCTGCAAGAATGTGCCGGATAAACCTGGATGTATCTGATAAACTGCCTCGTAGAGGTCGCCTGATCTCGCCTGATCTCGCTCGATGGGTTCTCCCGGTTGCGATACGATCTGCATGAGCCAGAACCGAGAACCTGCATCATACCAACCTTGATCTCAAGCGCCCTTGGAGTTCTGGTTATACACTTTGTCTAGTAGCACAGACTCGTTCTTGTTCACTTATCTGAAACAACGCTCAGCTTCTGACACGCCGACACCGTTTGGGATCTTTTTGACAGATGGCTTGATCTCCACATGTAGACAAAGTGCTGTAGGGCGTAGTCGACGCCGGGCCATCCGGAAGGCTCTTTGTATCTCGCTTAGGCCACCGAGTTGTGCTGGGATGGCATTCCTCAGCGCGGCGGATCCAGCCCGCCCTCTGCGTAATCGCTGTCCACTCCACTTTTCCTGTTCCTTTCAATCTCCATTCTTGGATCTTCCCTATTAATCCCCTCTCTCCCCCGACCTCGCCCTGGAGGTGCCTGTCGAGTTTTTGCATTTTGTCTACCTGCGATTCTTCATCAGGCAATGATCTGATCTAGCACATCGTGATCCGACTGAACCCGCGTTATTGATCACGTCACAACCGCCAAGCAAGCACCTTCGCCCTTCCCCTGCGTACGCCGCGCAAAGAATACGAGATCGTCCTCATGCGATAGTCGAACCCCCTTTTCCGCGCTACGATTCTTCGTCTGTCGCCATGCCTGCACTCACAGGCGCCGCGCGCGACGAAGCCTCCCTTGCCGACATACCCGCAATGGCAACTACAACAGTCAAAGTAGATGGCATGACATGCGGAGCCTGCACATCTGCGGTTGAGGGTGCTTTCAAAGGAGTAGATGGCGCAGGAGACGTTTCCGTGAGCTTGATCATGGGCAGGGCTGCAGTGAAACACGACACATCAATACTTTCCCCGGCCCAAGTGGCGGGGCTGATCGAAGATTGTGGCTTTGATGCAGCTGTCTTATCGACCGAAGAGCAACATAAGATCCCAGGGGAAAATTCGCCGAGTGGAACAACTGTCATCTTATCCTCGACAACCCTTGCAGTTGAGGGCATGACATGCGGCGCATGTACATCTGCGGTGGAAAGTGGATTGACTGAAGTTGACGGTGTCAACTCAGTCGATGTGTCTCTTCTTTCAGAACGCGCAGTAGTGAGCCATGATGCGACGAAGGTCTCCGCGGAGCAAATCGCTGAGATCATTGAAGACCGAGGCTTCGGGGCACGAGTGATCGAAACAAAGACAACAAGGGACGAAGACCAATCAACGCTGGTCGACCTGATCGAAAACAAGCGAGGATTGGTAGCCACAACTGTTGCCGTTGGGGGTATGACTTGTGGGGCTTGTACCTCGAGTGTCCAAAATGCCTTCACCGATGTGGAGGGTGTTGTTCAATTCAACATCAGTCTGCTTGCTGAGCGAGCAGTCATCTTGCACGATCCTGCAGTCCTTGGCGCAAAACAAATAGTTGGTATGGTTGAAGATGCTGGATTTGACGCATCGATCATATCTTCGGAGTCCCAAGAACCGCTTTCAAGAAAGACCCAGCAACTCTATCTACGCGTGCATGGGTTACGGGATTCCTTGTCAGGAATTGCCCTCGAAGATGATCTCCTCCAACGACCAGGCTTCAAGGCAGCATCGTTCGATCTATCCTCCTCTGTCATCTCGGTCACCTTAGATACCTCTATCATAGGGATTCGTTCGGTGTTTGAGGTAATTGAGAAAGCTGGTTACAACGCGCTACTTGCTGATATGGATGACACCAATGCCCAACTTGAGTCTCTGGCAAAAACAAAAGAAATACAAGAGTGGCGTCGTGCTTTCTTGACCTCCGTCACCTTTGCAGTCCCAGTCTTTTTCATCAGTATGATTTTGCCGATGTACATGCATAGCATTGACTTCGGCTCCCTTCAGCTTTGCGAGGGCTTCTACCTCGGAGACGTGATATGTCTTGTTCTCACTATTCCTGTACAGTTCGGAATCGGACGACGATTTTATGTTAGCAGTTACAAGTCACTTAAGCACAAGTCACCTACGATGGATGTTCTCGTCATGCTGGGCACATCCGCTGCTTTCTTTTACAGTTGCTTTACGATG
Source organism: Tympanopsis confertula (assembly GCA_026745395.1). Taxonomy (NCBI): domain Eukaryota; kingdom Fungi; phylum Ascomycota; class Sordariomycetes; order Coronophorales; family Scortechiniaceae; genus Tympanopsis; species Tympanopsis confertula. The sequence continues at coordinate 5,216 of JAOYNU010103231.1, read as the reverse complement.
GTCATGGCTGTTTTCAGCGATCATCATAGACGACCAAGCACTGTGTTCGATACAAGTACTATGCTCATCACATTTATTACATTGGGCCGCTGGCTTGAAAACCGGGCAAAAGGGCAGACCTCTGCCGCTTTATCTCGCTTAATGTCACTGGCTCCATCAATGACCACGATTTATGAAGATCCAATTGCGGCAGAGAAGCTTGCAGACGGCTGGGCTTCTGGTTCTGACTCGAGCAATCCGCAAACAATCTTTCCCGAGGATGCGTCTGTGAACCAGAAGTTGATTCCAACCGAATTAATCCAAGTTGGAGATATCGTCGTTCTGCGGCCTGGAGACAAAGTTTCTGCAGACGGTATTGTCATCCACGGCGAAAGCTACGTGGACGAGAGTATGATCACGGGAGAAGCCTTGCCAATCCACAAGAAAAAGGGCAGTCATGTCATTGCAGGAACTGTCAACGGAACTAGTGCCCTTGATTTCAAAGTCACCCGCGCAGGCAAGGATACTCAGCTCAGTCAGATTGTAAAGTTGGTGCAGGATGCGCAAACAAGCCGCGCACCCATCCAGCGCATGGCAGATATCGTTGCCGGCTATTTCGTCCCAACGATCATTGGCTTGGGGCTGATCACTTTCTTCGGATGGATGTTCCTCAGCCACATTCTTCCTCACCCGCCGAAGATTTTCATGTCAGATGATTCGGGCGGCAAAGTCATGGTCTGTCTCAAACTTTGCATCTCCGTCATTGTCTTTGCGTGCCCGTGCGCACTTGGTCTCAGTACCCCTACTGCGGTCATGGTTGGTACAGGCGTGGGTGCGGAACATGGCATCTTGGTGAAGGGTGGTGCTGTCCTTGAGGCTGCAACGAAGGTCAACCATGTGGTCTTTGACAAAACGGGAACCTTGACTACCGGAAAGATGAGCGTGGCCCAAACTCGTATCGAACCCCAATGGACAGCAAATGATTGGCGCCGTCAACTCTGGTGGCTCATTGTTGGTCTTGCAGAAATGGGCAGTGAGCACCCGATTGGCCGAGCTATTCATTCTGAAGCCAAGACGCAGTCAGGACATCCCGGAGAAGGAGGATTGCCTGGTAGCATTGGTGACTTCGATGCGACTGTTGGCCAGGGTATCTCAGCAATGGTTGAGCCTACCTCCAGCGTCGAGCGGGTTCGTTACAATGTCATCATCGGCAACTTGGAGTTTTTACGATCAAGAAGCGTGTCGATACCTTCATCAGCGGATCCTGAATCTTCTGACGCTGCAGACACCGACACGTATACTAAGCCTAATGTTGGATCTGGGATTACTCGCATTCATGTGGCCATCGACAAGCAATATGCAGGATCGATCTCCCTTCTGGACAGTGTCAAGGATTCGTCCAAGGCCGCAATCGCAGCTTTACATCGCATGGGCATTGCGACTTCCATGGTCACAGGAGATACCTTGTCAACAGCAGAGTCAATTGCAGCTGCAGTCGGAATTCCCACAGCTGCGATCTATGCGTCTGCATCTCCCTCCGAAAAGCGTGAGATCGTTTCCAACCTCCAAGCCAAGGGAGAGCGAGTCGCCATGGTCGGTGATGGTATCAACGACTCGCCTGCACTGGCTACTGCATTGGTTGGCATTGCATTAGCCTCTGGCACTGATGTAGCCATGGAAGCAGCCGACATAGTCCTCATGCGCCCGGACGATCTCCTCACCGTACCAGCTAGTCTTTCTCTCTCGCGCACCGTCTTCACCCGCATCAAGATGAACCTTGTATGGGCATGCTTGTACAACATCATTGGACTTCCATTTGCCATGGGAATATTCCTGCCCTTCACGGGCTTTATGCTACCTCCCATGGCCGCTGGTGCTGCCATGGCTGCGTCCAGCGTCTCCGTCGTCGTCAGCAGTCTTCTGCTGAAACTTTGGCGTCGCCCATCATGGATGAGCGTCGAACGCCTTGAGAAGGAAATCCGCTCTGGTGCTCTTTCTCATGGCATTCGCACTCGCCATGCTTACAAGACTAGTCTCTGGGGACCTATCAGTTCCCGCTCACCTTATGATTCAGGGTCTCTTCTTCGCTCGGTCAGCCATGCTGCTTCTTCTCTCTGGTCATCCGTGACCGGAAGAAAGACCGCGGCTGCTCGAGAAGACGAAGGTTATGTTCCGCTGCAGGCAGTTGAACCACCTGTCTGAAATAGACTAGATACCAGCCCGCATGGGCTGGCATGATTCAAATATTCGGGATTTGTTTTGTTGATCTGATTATGAATATACCATTGGCGCATGTGATTTATGTGTGATCTGTTCCTTGATACCTCTCCTGTTCAGCTATCTACTTAAGACCATTTATCAAACCCTGAGATTTCGTAGTTGCTCGTATTTGTAGATCATGGCCGAAGTAGTCACACAATCAGCCCGCTCTTATCCGAGAACGAAAGTGGGGGATGGCAGGATTGTTAGTCATGATCAACTTCAGCGTTGTTGGATATTGACGACGACACCTCGTCTGCCAAAATACTAAAGATGCAGGCTCAAGACGAGACCCCTCTCATCATGGATGGGTACACCCATTCAGACCCCTTCGACACAGGCATGTTGCCCGTGGGCAGTATCCACCGTCTTCACTACGAACAGTATGGCAAACAAGACGGCAAGCCAGGTAAAGAAGCATTCAAAGTAGCCTAGCCCATGAATATTCTAATGCTAGATAGTCCTCTTCCTCCATGGCGGACCAGGAGGGCGAACATCCAAGAACAACACAGCATACTTCAACCCAGAAATCTACCGAGTCGTCCTGATGGACCAGCGCGGCTCAGGCAAATCCACACCAGCAACCGAATTACGAGAAAACACCACCGCAGACCTCGTATCTGACATCGAATCTCTGCGCGTGCATCTGAAGCTTCCCAAATGGCACGTCTTATTCGGTGGATCCTGGGGCTCAACGCTCGCCCTGCTTTACGCTCAGGCCTACCCTGAGAACGTGAGCGCAATGATTCTACGAGGTGTTTTCACAACCCGCGATGCAGAAGTCGCATGGTCAAGAAGCGCACTTGGCGCTGCGAATATCTTCCCCGAAGCTTGGGAGTCGTTCATCAGTTTCTTACCGATTGAGCAACGACACGCCCCGGTCGCATCTTATTATAAGCTACTAACATGTGAGGACAAGGCTTTGCGTGTCGCAGCGGCTAAGGAGTGGAATAGATGGGAGCTGAGCGTTGGGTCTTTGTTTGTAGACGAGACTGGATTCGCTGTGCTAGAGGACGATGAATGGTCGCTGGCGCATGCGCTGATGGAAGCGCATTATGCGGTGCATCATTTCTGGTTGGATGAGGGCCAGATCTTGAAATTGGATAATTTGGCTAAAATCCAGCATATCCCTGGTGAGTCAGACCTCTTTTATACACGAAGATTCTTCTAAACGATCATTAGGAGCTATCATCCAGGGTCGGTACGATGTCGTGACCCCTCCGCAGACAGCCTGGGATTTGCATAAATTATGGGTCAAATCCAAGCTCATCTGGATTCCTGATGCTGGGCATAGCGCGAAGGTATGAGTGACCATCGAAGATCTTTCATCTTATTTATCTTGTTCTAATATCCCGCAGGAGCCTGGCACAAGAATGATGGTTTTGCAAGTGTGCGATGAGTTTGCAGCTTTGGATTTGTAGACACTACTTGCTATTTCATGGGCGTTTTGAACGAATAAGAAGTCTAATCATATATTTGGGTCAAGCTATGTGGATCCCATTGATTGCTATTCGGACACCTCTAGACCTTATCCATTCTAGTATGTAAATTCTCATTCAAACAGGCCGCGAAAAGGTAATCCAAAGTCTTTCCAACCTTGGAATCTTGGAAGCACTAACTGATACTGTTCTGCCATATATTAGTCTCTAGCATTTTATAACTATCACAGTCGATATTTACACATTAGATTATAGACAGTCTCGAGGGACCCGAATAGCAATCGAGGGACTCGCATAGATTGAACCTAGCATGAAGGAGCAAATGAAATCGGGAAGAAGAGTCAACCGCATGGGCAACCCGTTTGGAACGAGTCTATAATAGTAACATATATGGAATTGAAAATGGACCCGAAGTCATCTCAAATGGCTCGACCAAGGGAGGGACATTCAGTGATGGATACCAGCAATTGACCTTTGTGCGTTTGTGCGACTTGTTAGCTTCTCGGAAATACATACTCGCCTTATACGACTTATGCCAAAGACCCTGGCTTTCTACGTTTCGGAACTGATAGTTATTCATTCATGCCTGGCCGTCGAGATGTTGCAGATTGCGAGCCTTGCGACTTTTCCATGTTTTCAGTGCCGTCCTCTCGAAACGTGACCGGGGACTTGTGGATTGGAGTACCGCGCCGCAATCCATATTGTGAGGCTCTTGTGACTGGGCATGATTCTTCCATAATGGATCTTCTGGGGTAATTCCAGGACCCACGTTGATCCATCTTGTGAGGATGAGAATTGGAAATGATTTGATGTTGAAAACTTCAAGCAAATACTCGGTATTGCATGTGCGGCATCGATCAGTGATTTCATTTCCCCCTTTAATTTCGAAATATTTTTTGGTTTGAAGGAGAAAATCAAAGAAGCTTTTATGGGAACAGACTTTGAAAGGTGCTAAAGCCCCTAATTCCCGATTGTCATCCTGCCCATGTCTTTGCTGTTCATTTGCTTTAGGCCACATTGAGGCCCAGGATCGGAGAATAACGATGTCTTGCATTCTGAAGTAAAGGCCACGAGGCTTAGAACATATTTTTGCCTCTATCGAGAAAAGAGAAACCATTTCTGGATTGATGGACTTCTTGGGATAGTGGCGGACTTGGGTGTAAGAAAGCGAATCGGTGCTGATTCCAGACCTTGAGCCATAATAATACATTCGCATGGCTAGCTTGACTTGGAGGAAAGATATTTCGTTTGCCGAATAATCTTCTGTTGCATGGGTTGCCAAAATAAGCGATGGCCTAAACCAACTCTGATATCTGTTGCTCAAGCTACTGCATCGGATTGGACATGTTTCTTACCACCACACACCACTAAGTCCGAAGCTCGTAGACCCAATGTACCGATGAAGTACATTGCAAAAATCGCAAGCAAATGATCTTTACCTTAAATCCCGCTCAAGCCGGGTCAGAATGGCAAAGTTGTCACCGTGGGCCTTTCTGTGATTGATTTGTTCCTGGTGAATTTGTAACAACTGATAGAAAG
>JAOYNU010103120.1:0-38724 GCA_026745395.1 Tympanopsis confertula | reverse complement strand
CGCTTTAATTTCCGCTCAGGCTCCGTTGGCTCGGGGGACGGGGAGAGCGTAGGTTCTTTCCGTTTCCTGGCTGCATTCGGGTTGTTTTCAATCTCTCGAGCTCTTTCGAATGCGTTCCAAGCCCGCATTTCCTCCAGAGATTCAGGCTCTGGGGTGGGTTCTCTAGGCGCTCGGGGTCTTGATGGCCGGGAGGGCTCGATATCGAACAGAGAGGCGGTCTCGCGAAAGCGATTATTGCCTCCCTGTCGCTCGGCTACTTCGAACCGTCGCTGCCATGCTCGGAACTCTCGTTGGTTTGCCTCCTCACGTCGACGTTGTTGCAACATGCGTTGCGCGGATCGGTCATCGTCGAAGGGAAAGTCCAGATCAATATTAAGATGATCCCAGACAGACTGCCAGACCCGAGCCCAATGTAACGAGTTGATCTGACTATTGTTTTGGAGCCGTCGACGCTGCGCCCGTGTACGACGAGACCTTCTTTCGGCGATTCGAGGGGATTGGGCTGTGCCTTGAGGAACTGTGCCAAGGGCTCTTTGACTTTCGCATTGTGCACAGTACCATGATCCGGATGGAATCTCCTCTAGACCAACGCAATATTGATGAGAAGGGGCATCACATCCATCACAAAGAAGAAGGACATCTTCGTTGTCGGCTTCCCCGCATATAGTACATGGCTGGAACTCGGCAAGGTCCTCCTCAGCATATTCGATGATCATGCCAGGGTCGACCTCGGCGACCTGAACCCGATCTTGGACGGCGTATGATGAAATAACAGTCCCTATGATGACATATTAGTATAAGTCACTGTAAGAAGCAAAAGGCTTTGATGTTGGGAGGAATCATATCCTCCGAAGCAAGGGAGACGTACCTCCAGGCCGGTCACTCAGCTCAACCATATTGAAGCTGCGACGACATATTGGGCAGCTATTTGCCCGCTCAACCCAGGGCTTTAAGCAGTTATTATGCAATATGTGTCCACATGGTAATAACTGGGCGATTTGACCCTGATCCTCGTCGTCGCAAGCCTCAGCCTTGACCGTTGTAGCATCGTGATGATCGAGTCTTGGCAGAGGCTCGGCGGGATCACTGGCGCTTTCGCCAAGGTCTCCTAAACATACAATGCAGGTGTCGGACATGGACAGGAGTGAAGCCGAAGGACCTGATGCGGATAGGCGGCATGAAGAGCGACTCTAGGGGCGTGTGTATGAGGAAGAGAAGGTGTGGGGAGACGAGAACCGGGCCCTTTTGAAGGTGGGCCAGATTTCCAGTCTAACGCAAAACAGGGCGGAAACGTGACGGAGGCGAATCATCCGCACTTGCGAATGAGCACCGGCGGAAAACCGAGCCTCGAATCTAGATAGAAATGACCCAGTAAATTGTAACCTGATTGAAGCGTCGCACTTACGCAGATCGGGGCTCATGCGGTCGCCCTTGCGGTGGCATCGTGCCTATACCTGGCTGCTTGGGGTATGAGTGATTACTTATATCAAACCTTGTGAGCTTGGCGCTTAAGCTGGGAAGTCTACAATGTCTGCTGCCTCCACCCGGCCCCTGCGATCAGACCCCAAGGTACTTTGTCGATCCAGATTATTTGGTGTCATGCGACTGGCCAAGGCACAGGTGCGAGGCTCCCATAAGGCCGTCTGCATGACCCTAAATGTAATATTCCTGCCAGATTTCGACGAGCGTACTCGTAGAGCGACATTTCCACGATGGATCCAGATGTGTGCATATGGGATAAGAATGGTGCGATCGTGCGTTGTGTAGCAGGATCCAAGCGTTTACAATTATTGTCATAGCAGGCAGCATCAAATCCATCCTCGACTCGTCGATGCAGGGCAATATACCGCTGCTCTGACCGTGGCCGATAAACCAGTTTGTGTGATGAGCGAAATGACTCAATCCAGGGCATGGTTTTTCTGAAGCGTGGGACAGGAATGGCAGATGCTGACGACTGTTGACGAAGAGTTACGGGCATATTCGCGAGGCGAAATGTAGTCATAAATCTTTTAGATTCCGTTTTTCATTTTTGGTATTCAGACGTGACCGTAGAAGATAAAGGAAACCACATGCATCCGACTTTTTAAACCTCAGCAATTTCACGGAGACGACGGATGGTCGAGCGAGTAGCGGCGGCAGCGGGGGTGGAGACGGTGTAAGCACCACCGGCAACGCACTCTGTGAATATTTGTTAGCCATCGGACATCGAGATTGGACCGATAGTAAGAATTGGGTTCGAGGTGACGTACTTCCGCAGCCCTTGCAGTTCCAGATACCAACAGCCTGGCGGCGGACAGTGTTCTTGCCGCAGAAGGTGCAGATGTAGCGGGCGTGCTGCGACACTTCCATCTTCTTCACCTGCTTACGCAGGGAAGCACCGTATCTGGATACATAGTCAATAATCGTGTTCTGGCGTAATTGCTGTCGCTAATCTCGGTCGAAGTCATGGCAAGCGTTCACAAGCGTTCGAAGCGTTCGAGAGCGGGATCGTGGATAGGGTGATGATCATACCTGGTACCGTATTTACCGGTGATGCCGACCTCTGCGAGAATGTTAGCAATCTAGAAACAAAGGGGCATAGAGTAATGAGCAAAGGAGAAGCTAGAGAGACATACTCTTCGTGCGCTTGGTCATCTTGGCTTCAGTGCGACTGGAGTTGAAGATAGAACGGAGAAGATCGAAAAGCGGCTTCGGGAAAGAGTTGGTTGTGGGTGGGCTCGCTTAGGGTTGGTGGGCTTGGCGAGGCCCCGGTCACGTGTGGGGTCGCCAGAATGTGCGACAAAAAAGGATATTGACGCCCGTTCCTTCAGGTGTCAATGACTCTATTGCTGCCTTGGATTTCAGGGGTGACAGCTTCTCCACATTCATCGATTATCGGGTGAAAGCATATGATGCAAGCCGATCGTGCAAGTACGCATCGTGGGAGGCCTAATACACGATCAGGGCTAGCACTACTCATTCAATTACTTGAGAGTGACCCCTGAAATCAATTCTCTCTTTCATCGTACCCTACGCCTCCGAGACCTGCAGTTCCCTTTCCCATTCATTGTCACACCAATTACTTATCAGTGGTCTGTGCCGAGGTCGAGCTTCTACACGTCATCCACCATTCGTGAGACCGCAAACAACCACCACAATGGCATCAACACGACAATACGAGCTGGTCGTTCATGGCCCTACCGGTTATACTGGTAGATTCTGCGCAGAGCACATTGTCAAGAACTTTCCGACCGATCTGAAATGGGCTATCGCTGGCCGTTCAGCTCACAAAATCGAGGCTATTGCCGAGGAGCTCAAAGCTCTGAACCCAGACCGTCTTGCACCAGATGTTCTGGTCACTAGCCTAGATCCTACTGATTTGTCGGAGCTTGCGCAACAGACAAGGCTCATCGTCAACTGCGTGGGTCCGTACGTACTGTATGGAACACCTGTTGTCGAAGCATGCGCCAACAACGGGACTCACTATGTCGACGTGTCAGTATCAAAGCTCACCGTCTCAGATACCAAAAGCTAATGGTATGTTTACAGAACCGGTGAGACACCTTGGATAAGATCGATCGTTGGAAAGTACCACGAGACGGCTAAAGCGAATGGATCGATCATCATCCCCTCACTTGGGTTTGAGAGCGCCCCCGCCGATACGCTTGCTTGGTTGCTCGTAAAGCGAATCCGGGAGACTTATTCCAGCCCCACGCGCTCAGTTGACTCTTGCATTAAGGAAATTAAGACAGCAGGCGCCAGCGGCGGCACTCTAAGCTCCATCTTCGCGAACTTCGAGGCGTTTCCTCTTTCCCAATTGCTAAAAGGATTTTCGCCCTTCTCTCTCACGGTGTCAAAACCACCCACGGATATCCCCAGTGAAAGCATCTCTGAGAAGGCTCTGGGCGCTCGCGAAGTCCCCGACTTAGGTATACTCACTACTTCACCGAACGGCATGGCCGATATGGCGATTGTCCACCGCAGCAGTTCATTGATGCCCGAGCTGTATGGCAAGCGATTCTACTTCCACCAGCTCTTGTGCGTACGAAGTTACCTGATGGGCGTGCTTGTCCATGTTGGATTCAATCTTTTCATGGCAGCTCTGACAATCCCTCCCGTGCGCTGGTTGCTTCGACGAATTGTCTATGCTCCAGGTGCCGGGCCCAGCCCTGAGAGTTTCAAGAATGATTATGTCGAACTTAATGCCGTGGCCACTGCTGAACAAGGGTCAGCCAACTCTCAACCCCAGCGAGTCTTCGGAAAGTGGTCTTATCATGGCAGTCAATATGTTCTCACTGGCTTGCTTGTCGCTGAGGCTGCGATGGTTATTCTTGCCCAAGAGGATAAGGTGCGAAAGGTTTCACGGGGTGGTATAGTTACGCCGGCCACCTTGGGCCAGGAGTATATCGACCGCCTAGAGAAGGTCGGCGTTTGTGTTGAGACAAAGGCTCTTCGATGAGGATCAGTTTGCCCTAATACTGGGAACGCTAATGAGACCATTTGAAAGCCATTCTTAGGCTTGTGTGTCGCTCAAGTCGAGCGAGGCTGTTCAGCTCCATTTACTTTTGTGCTTTCTTTATAGCAGAGATCATGCTCTATTGAACAATTAGATAAGCAGACAATAATGCATTTGCAATTTCGGACTATCTGACCAAGTACATGCCACTGATATAACTGTTCATTCCAAGACGCGCCCGCAAACGATTACAGCTTTACGCCAGGCTCCTCCTCAAACACGACATTCTGTAACCAGCTCTTAAGAATAGCATTGACCTCAGCGGGCCTTTCCCACAGCGCCCAGTGGGCGGTATCAACTTGCTCAATGGTCACATTTGGAAGGTTCTTCTTCATCGACTTTCCAAGGTGTGGTGGCAGAGCACCGTCTCGGAGAGCTTGAATGAAAAGAACAGGGACATTGATAGTACGGCCGAGAATCTCGAGCTCGTCATCGTGGTTGACCTTGCGGATACGGTACCAGCTCACTAGTGATACATTAGCTCGGTAAGATCATATTTGGAGTAGGGCGACATACAAGGTCCGTGGACTCCGTTTCTCGCGAATTCGGTGGCGTAATATTCAATCTCCTAGTCAAGAGTGTCAGTCTTGCATACGTAGGTCACATCATTATTAATTGCTGAACTTACCGTCTCGCTCAACAGTCGCGACATCTTCAGTCGAGGTACCTTGTCCAGCAACGCACCCTTCGTAACATCGAAGCCGAAGTCCCCTTCTGGCGTACGCCCGCCATACAGCGCGAGCAAGAACTGCTTGATCTCAGACTTCGACTTGATCACTTTCTCAAGCTCTCCGCTCGCGAACTGAACTTGATATGTGAAATTCGGGGCAGTAGTGCGCACGATATCTTCGAGCGGGGCATAGCCTTTCTTTGGTACGGCATAAGGCACACAGACTGTGAAAAGGTGGCTGACTAGACTAGGATACCATAAGGCAACGCGGTAGGCGAAAGCAGCGCCCCTATAATAGTCAGTTTTCTCCTCGGGCATAAAGTAAAAGTTCGTCTATAACGTACCAGTCATGACCGCCGAGGATGATTCTTGACTCGCCGAGCTGGGCAGCAAGCTCCTTGATATCGTCCGCTCCGCGCTTGTGTGAATATTCTTCGTAGCTGTCAGGGGCATCCTAGATTTATTCAAAACGAATTAATTTGTGATATCGTGGTCTGAGAACTGCCTCACATACCGTCCGACCATAGCCTAGGCAGTCTGGGGCAACCACTCTGAGGCCTAGGTTGACCAGCAGGGGGATTTGATAGCGCCATCCCATAGATATATCAGGGAATCCATGGAGCTGAGAGCATAGTCAGTCAATTGCCTTACTTCTAGCCCTTGCCCCTGGAACATAGAATCAGCGGCTTACCAGGAAGATGGTAGCTCGGTATTTACCGGAGTCAGGCTGGCTTAAAAGGTACCCTGTATCGAGTCAACATCGTTCGGCCCGTTTATCCATAAGCACTGCAAGCCATATCCAAGGTTCTGTGGCTTGTGGTGTGTCGAGCTTCTGCAGACGTTGGAGACCCACCATAGTTACGGCCGTTCACCCTGGCAGTTTTGTACTGGATGCGGGCATCACCTTCAACACGAATCTTATCCACTGGCATTGCGATAGGAATCTCGTTACTTGAAGCTGTGACGTGTCGGATTCTAATTCGTCCTGATTGCTCGCTGTTAAAAAGGTGGACTCGGAAGAAGTGCTGTCTTGGGCAGAATCCTTGGGGTCCCTAAATATCTTTGTCTAGCAAGTCTCCGGAAGTCGAGAGCGCAGTTTGTCGAGTCAGCGCCCTCCGGGATAGCAACCTTGGAATTTGGGGTACCGGAAGCTTAAGATGAAATACGGCGATGAATATACCGACTTAATTGAAAGAACATTGATCAAGTTGTTCTATGGACAGGTTTCAGTAATCCACGGATGCTATTACGCTATCCGAGGCCCCTCACTATACGTGCCTCGGTAGAAGATCCACCGCGATAGCATCATCATCAGAGAACTCGTCGACTTCAAGGTACGGTCAAAGTTGCAAATAAATAATTTTTAATAGATGACGGTGTCCTCGTTATCTTCCACCACTTCACCGCCATCGTCGTCTCGGTGAACGTCGTGGTCCTCATGCATTAAACTCGCATCGCTTTCTGTAGGAACTGCCTCCACTTTACTAGGCTCGTGCTGTACCTCCGCCTGTTCTGCAGTACCCTCTTTATTTAATTCTTCCTTTGTTTCGTGACTCTCGGCTGGCTGCTGCTGCGTATTTTCGGGCCCCGGTTGGTCCTCGGGGTTGGTTGCTGATAGTGGTTCGAGTTGTTCGTGAACAAAGGATTCAGGCGGGTATTGGCGCTCGAAGTCAGCGACTTCGTTTGCAATCTTTGATTCTGCTTCTTCAATTTGTTCCCTAATTATATCGTCGTCGCCTCGCCGTGACTGCCATGGTTTGTAGTACTACAGCGAGAAAGTCAGCAGATGCAATCGGGTACCTGTGGAAGAGTTCCTTACTAAGACAGGCTGGGTGTGCGTCTTCAGGAAATGTGCCGATGCAAGCATATGCGCATGTCGTGTCTCCATCTGTATAGCATCTGCATTAGCTGGATTGCAGCCCATTTAACGGAAGACCGAGGACTTACAGCTTCCCGCTCATAGAAAGGCTTCTCTCGTGCCCGGATCGTCTCTCGACGCTCCTTGCGCTTCTTTTTCAACCCATCATATTCACTCGCTTGGTTCTTCAGCTTGTCTTGCTGTCTCTTCTCGATACCCTCGCGTCTCTTTTGCGCAGCCGAATTCGAGCTTTGAGAGAGCGTGCCGAGTAACGCGCCAAAAAGCCGCTTCCCCCGCTTGCGATCTTCTTCTCGACGCCCTTTTGGCGGTGGGTTTTCACCCGCCTGTTCCGCTACGTGTGGCGAGGAGGGACGTCGGCGCTGCGAATGCGGAGAAGTATCGCCCTGCGCGCTGAGCCGGCGCCGCTTCGGCTCGTTGTCTGAAATGGAGGAATGGCGGCGCTTGGGATATTCGGGTGACTGGCGAATAGATTCCTGCTCTGGTACAGCGACCGCCGAGGCGAGTGTCCTATGTGAAAGTATTCATGTTAGCGTCAATCCCAGTGACTTCTACCAATGCGTCGGCTGTATAATGCGTACCCCTCTGACATGATTTGTAACCGCCCAAAGGCGCGGGACTAAACCAAGTGGCAACTGAGGAATGTAATTAAGGCCTGTGGTGCTCCAGGCCCTGCAATGTGTGCTCCAACGGATCTGTAAGCTTGGAGTTTGGCAAGATCGTCTCGTTATCTGCTGGCTGGACGGCGTTCGTTTGGACCGTGCACGGGCCCGGACTAACTTCTCTCGTCTTCTTTTCCGCACCAGCTTCTTCTTCCTACGCCACCCTCTGATCTTACGAAGACTACCTTTCGCTTTTAATCCGATTCATCTACCTGCCGAATTAATTTCCTGTAAAGCGTGCCCTTTCCTCACCCACAATGTCTCGCCATCACCCCGATCTCGTTATGTGCCGCAAGCAACCCGGTATCTCCATCGGCCGCCTTTGCGACAAGTGTGACGGCAAATGTCCCGTGTGCGACTCTTATGTGCGCCCGACGACCCTCGTCCGGATCTGCGACGAGTGCTCGTTCGGAAACTATCAGAATAAATGCGTCGTCTGCGGCGGAGAGGGAATCAGTGACGCTTTCTACTGCTTCGAGTGCACGCGACTGGAAAAGGACCGAGACGGGTGCCCGAAGATTATAAATCTGGGAAGTTCGAGGACGGACTTGTTCTACCAGAAGAAAAGTTTTCGGAATCAATAGTCTACCGACCGCTACTTCTGTCTTCTAATCCTTACGAAAGCTTGTCATGCCTTGGTTTACCGGCCTGGGCGCTTGGGGCGGGCAAAGCCTCGCGTCGCGCCCTGGTTCTGCGGCGGGTTCACCTCCTCCTGCAATCGCTCTGCGGTGATCTCGTCTGGCGACGAGGCCTCGATCTATAATATTGTGTTAGCGACCATGTTCCTTTCTTCCGAATTCGAGTCTTGCATACCTTCTTCTCGATCTTCAGGCCTTCGTTCTCGGCGATCGTGATTGCTGTCCTCCGCGAGCTGGCGTGCACCATCCGCTCTTTAATCGAAGATCCGGTCGGGCAGGTGTATACGAACACAACGATATCCGTGCCGGGGTAGTGGTAGTATGAATACCGGGGCGACTTCTCCGAGATATGGCCTGCGACGGAGCCTGGATCAACGTCGGATTGAGCATCGGCAAGCTTCACCGTCTCGGTGGGAACATCGACCGTCTACAAATAGAGTCGAGTTAGCACCGAATTCAAAACAAGTCATGCCCCACTACCCAGTCATCGTAGCCCAGTGCAATAAAACGAGCCACAACTGCTACCGGGATGCAGGTTCTAAGACATACCAGTTGTACAAGACCACCGCTCTGGAGCCCCTTGAGCGCACTCGTCGCATTCTCGTCAACAGGCATAGCGACACGAGAGCCCGAGCCCGAACCAGGCCCGAAAGTGCCCCCGATTCCAATATCTCTGTGCCGGTTGCTACTGCGGGCTTCGGCCTCAGCCTTCCGAACAGCCTCCAGCTCACGCTCCTTGTCATCCATGAGATCTTCGCGGGAGACACTGCCGGTAATCTCGCCGTCCCGCTCGCGCCAGGCGTCGCGGCCGAGGATCTCCTCTTCCTCCGTAGCGAAGACGGTGGAAGCGAACTTCTCCGTTCCCAGTTCCCGGGTCAGGGTCTGGCGGGTGGATGCGAAGAGCATCTTCGGGCGGACTGGGGCATTGGAGGGGATATAGGTGAGAGCGACGAGGACAAAAGAGGAGGGCTTGGGGCGGCGGAGCAGGAGGTAGATTGGGGTCTTAGGCTGCAGGACGGAGGAGAGTTTTGGCAGGGCGGAGAAGAAATCTTCTGGGCTGGAGGGGGTTCCATCAAAGGGAATTGCATTTAGAGGGGTTAAGGCCTCTGAAGTGATGGTCACTGGAAGACAGAAGCTGGAGGTGTCGGAGGTGAAGCGGGTGAAGGCATCTTGCAGCTCCGCGGAGACTGGGTCAAAGTGTTAGTCGTGAATGGATAGGGCCAATGGATTGCTAAATTGGGACGATATGTTCTTCACTGCTCGACTGCTTACTTACCTGAGATTCCCGACTGCATGATGTCGGTCTTACTCTCTGCGTCTTGAGGGTGATGAGTGTTGGCTCGGAGGAGGGGGAAGCGGTGAATCGATGGCGGGGAAAGGATTGCGCCACGGTGGGCGGGCCTAATTATAGCTGGCCTCATCATGCTACTTGGTAGTTTGCATATTCTTACAAGTTACAATTCAAGAGACTCTTTCTGAGAAATTGAGACAATTGATTTCCACAGGAATATTGTGGTATGGTAATAGACAGACGAAATTCACTATGTACAGCGCCATATGACGGCAGAAGTGTATCAAAACAATTGAAATGGCCACGAGGAAACGCAACGCCGATCATGCTCGGTATGGTATCATGCCTTCCAAAAGAACCGAGTCCAAGAGCACTACGAAATCAACATTTTTCTCCTACTCTTCGAACTTGCCACCGACGAAAGCCCAGTTCGAAGCCTCGAGCTTGCCCTTGAGGTACTCGTAGACCGTAAAGGTAACAGCCTGTCCGGGGGCAACACGCATCACACGTGGAGTGATACCCTTGTAGAAAGCACGGGCACCCTCCTCCTTGAACATGTCCTTCGCGATGACCATGATACGAGAGACGGCAGATTGGCCGGGCTCGGCACGGGTCTTCTGGAGACGGGTCTTGATGGTGTCAATGGGGGCGTTTGAGAAAGGACCGACAGCACCAGAGATGAGACCGATGAAGGTGGTTTGGTAGGATGGCAGCTGGGAGTTGCTGTATTCTGGCTGCATGCGTTGCAAAGCAGCCTTGAGCTCGGTGTATGCGGTGAAATTGGCGGCCTGGTTGGTACCTTGTCGGAGGGCTGTTAAAGAGACACCTCGGTACAGAGTACTGAATCCTTCTTCTCGCACGACGGTGAAGAGGGCGTGAGGGGCGCTGCGGTATTTGGGGGCATCGAGAGGGTCCGCAAGACTGTGGTGTTGTGCCTGCAGACGAATCTTGATCACTTCCATTGGGTTGACGACAGCCACGGCTTCAGTCACACCAGCTGCGAGACCGGCTGTTCAAGATAAGTTAGTAAATGAAATTGAATAGAAGGCTCTGAAGAGGTTGCGCCATGATGGCTCGCGCAGGGTGAACATACCCAGAAAAGTAGATTTGCTGGTAACCTGGCCGTCCTTGCCAGCTAGCATGTCCTTGTATGCCTCGTACGATGTGAAACGAATGGCCATCTTAGGAATGATACCTCCCAACACAGCACCCAGACCCTTGTATAAACCGAGAGCAGTCTCTTTGCGCACAATGTC
The DNA here is from genome assembly GCA_026745395.1 of Tympanopsis confertula. Classification (NCBI taxonomy): domain Eukaryota; kingdom Fungi; phylum Ascomycota; class Sordariomycetes; order Coronophorales; family Scortechiniaceae; genus Tympanopsis; species Tympanopsis confertula. The sequence goes on along the minus strand of JAOYNU010103120.1, from coordinate 27,836 downwards.
CGCGCCGGTGGCAACGAAGCCTCGAGGCTTGGCCTGAAGGTATTGTTAGTCCCATTGGAGCTCATACTGGATGTATGACTTACACCAGGCGCGCGTGCTCTCCTTGATAGCTGCATGCGGACTTTGACGGTATCTAAACTTCTGATTAGTTCTCACTTGTTCGCTTTGGTGTTCAGGTAGCTCCTTACCGAGAGGGTGGCACACGAGAGCCTCCATCATACCAGCACCACCACCAGCTGTATCCCAAGTCAGTGTCAAGCATTGAGTCTAATGGCAGGAGGATAGCTACCAATCAAGTTGACCGCGGGCGAGGCCTTTTTCCTGCCATTGCTTCCTTGTACAGATTTGGCCGACATGGTTTCGATTCAAGCTGTCGAACAGTGTATAACTTGCGAGCTATGTCACCTTTGAATACCCGGGACTAGGCCACGACAATTACAATAGAAAATCTATGACCCGAAATTGCAATTGGCCGAGGTATAAGCAATTGCCCGATCTTCGGGGTAGAGCAGCGAAATGCGGAGTAGGTCGGAAGTATACAATCCCGGAGTGGAAATCAAAAGTCGTCCAGCTTGCCTCAGCACAATAGTCTCGTGATGAAGTCAAGATTGAAAAGTTGGGACGTTTCGTCTTTTTATCCAAAAAGAATTCCCCAAAGGTTAAATGGTAGAGTGGCGAGCCGGGGAGCCAATCGTCTAGATATAGCGGAGGTGCGGAGGAAGCTCTGGGCGAACGGAAGTATGTTCTTTATGGCTACTACTCGGCGCAAAATCGGCGTCAGCAGATTAGAAAGAAGACAAAATAGATGCAGTCAGATTCGGAGGGCTGCTCGGCACGTTTATAAAATCAGAAAGAACAAATCGTCATTCCGAGCACAGTCGATCCAAAGCTCTCAGTCCCGAGGCCTTCGGGAACAGGGGCGGCTGACCTCTCCACGGCCCAGCCAAACGGTTACTCTGGGATCCCCCAGAATTCCAGATCGCCTTGATCGATTCACATGCTTGCAGGCATTAAGCTTGTTCAGGCTGGACTTGTCGTCATCGAGCATTCTATAAACTGGTGGCCGCCACCTTTACCTACAAGTAGTTCCTCATTGCAATGCCTCTTGCACACCACGACTCGGTCAAGAAGGCATCTCCGACTACGCGGGGGAGCTGCGTTCTTCCGGTAGATCCCCCTTCTTCCCTTTAGCCTCTGTAATCGCGGACCGCGAAATCGCAAGAGTTCCCGCTGTTCCGCCAGCAAGCGCTGGGCTTCAACCGCGGGAGAATTCGGACCTCCCGCCAGCTCCTTTCAACCGAGGTTCGTTTGCCGCAACCAAAGAACAGTCATTTGATTTGTCGAGTGGTGAGTCAGAAGGTTAATGACAGCCATCTATGACATCGAGCCTGGCTCAGCCAGCGTTCTGGCAGAGAGGGCTCTGGCATGTGGCCGTGCATGGTAGTTGTAAAGTTGTCGTTAAAGTTGTCTAGTCAACGCCGTCGGTAGAATGTTTTACCCTCTTTTGGCGGCCACGGCTATACTGTTCGCGCGACAACGCTTCTCTTACATTACCACATAACTATAAAAACTGTATATGGCCTGACAGAAGGATCCAGGGATCCGTTATCTGACAAGCACGAGCTGGGATGTACAAGCATGTGCGACTCACATGCGTGACTCTACGTCGTTGTAGTAAAATCGGGTACCCGATTTCGGCCCCGTTCAAGTTTCCGGGGAGACTTGAGATCGGAGAAGAGGAGGCTTGGCGTATAGAACAAGTGACTCGAGCCTTTCTAAGATCTACTATGGATATATAGAAAGAGCATCTATAATCCGGGCCTCAGAATACCAAGGATATGGCCCCGCAAAAGCCATTAGGCGCAACAATGCAGCGCAAGGATTCGCCGCTACGAAGTCCGCGACGATCGGATCATCCCCGAACGCACCATCTCGTCAAAAATCTCAACATCTACCAGCACTAACCGCAGACAAACACCGCAGTAAAACTGCTCCACAAACCAAAGCACCTGCGATATAAGGGCTAGCATGCCTTCGAAACTCTCCACACGGCCTTGAACCCACCAGAATGGCCGAAACGCCAGCAGCGCCGGGGTCGGAGCATCCCCGCACGCCGCGATGGCAGCGAATAGCCAAACAAGCCCTGCTCTTAATCCTGCACCAATGGCTTCTCATTGGAATCGGCGTCGCGTGTGTCCTCGCATACTTCTTTCCCGGCGTGGCGAAACACGGGGGCGTCATTAGATCGGAGTATAGCGTGTTATACGGCGTCATCGCGATCATCTTCTTGATCTCCGGTTTGAGCATTGAACGCCGGAAATTGTTCTTGCAATTCTTGAACTGGCGACTTCATCTTGCAGTCCAGGTGACTTCATTCCTGTTTATCCCGGCATTGGTACTGGCGGTTGTGCATGCTATATTGGCAGGCGATAAACATGGACATATAGACCGGGCTGTATTGGCGGGTTACATTTTCACGGCATGTATACCGACGACTATTGCTTCGAATGTGGTCATGACCCGGTCTGCTGGGGGCGATGATGCGGCGGCATTGGTAGAGGTGTTGATCGCGAATGTGTTTGCGCCATTTGTTACAGCTGCTTGGACTGTGACGCTAATTCCTAAGACGCCCGAATTCGATAGTTGGCGGTATGGCGGTGGGGATTTGGGGAGCATGTACAAGAATGTGTTTCAGCAATTGGGGTTGAGTGTTTTGTTGCCTCTCTTTGTTGGGCAGCTAGTTCGATGGACTTGGCCAGATCAGACTGCTAAGGTTTTGGCGAAGACCAAGCTGCCGAAACTGGGAAGTGTATGCATGCTACTTTTAGTATGGTAAGTTGTTGCACATATTGAGCTTTGGTGTAAGAACATGATGTCTAACCCTAATTTAGGACAACGTTCTCATCTTGCTTCGCAACGGGTGCATTGCAGACATTATCGACACAGAGTATCGTCTTTGTTGCCTTGTTCAATGTTGCTCTCTACATTTTCCTCACCGGAATTTGCTTCCTAGTGTCCCGCCCACCAAAGTTTTTGGTTTCACATCGATGGGTCGAAGATGTTTTCAAACCTTTGTCCCCAAAAGAAACTATTGCCGCATGTTTCTGTGGGCCTGCGAAGAGTACTGCTTTGGGTATTCCCCTGCTTTATGCAATGTGGGCCCCGCTTGATCTATTCACTAAAGCTAAGACCTCTGTGCCCGTGCTACTATACACAACCGAGCAAATTTGCGTTGCTCATTTCTTCGTACATATATTCCGCAAATGGAGCACTTGGATTGAGAAGCGAGAAGGAATTCAGCATGCACGCGGAGACTCTGCTGAAATTGATATGACGGAAACGCCGGCAGAGTACAGTGGTGGTCCTGCGGCTCATGTTCAAGGAACGCGAAGCTTATGAATTATGATGCTAGAGACTTAGGCTTAGAGTTTTAATAATTAATGCATAGATCGGAGAGTGAGTTCTCTGAAAACTAATCCCGCGTTCAAAACAGTAGAAAAGCAAGATGTCATTTTGGGTTTATCTTCTCAACACCGTTGCAGGAATGAAACGAGCTAAAAACTAATGTCTCGCGGAGTCCGAATACGCGTTAGGGTAAATTCACGCCCGCTGTTACCTAGAATTCGGATCCTTCAAGGTATTTTACGGCTTTTCCGGCGAATGTCTACTAGTACGGAGTAGGGTGAGTGGATACTAATCGAGGAAATTGAGCGCAGATCATCGATCGAAAGTTGTATTTCGGACATAAAAGCGAAACCGTATTCTCCGCAAACTACTGGTAAGGAGAGTATGGAAATTTCGACGAATAGTTAGTGGAATAGGGCTTCTCGGAGACATCCGCCACGTTACATGGTGCTGCGCAGGGCTGATAAGAACGGCCCAGCTGCATAATCCTGGTAAATGTCTTCTGTCGAATCAAATGACATTGAGGGAGGCCGGAGATCTCTTGCGAGGTACGAAGTACTTACACAGGGAGGGCATGACCAGGGGATGGCAATAAAACTGGGATTTACAATGTGCTCAGGAGACTAAAAGTGGGACACAAGGCTGTTCATGTTGTATTATGAAGTATGGAGTATGTACAGAAAGTGTTATAGGCTACTCATGAATCGGACCACAGTGCCTTGGCATCAGATCTTGACAGAGGCCAATCGACACTGGGATTCATGAAATTGTGATCGGCCACCTGTTCACCAAACAGGCGCGGTGGTGGGGGCTCGGCTCTCCGCCGCTCGACTAAGTAGAGCCGCTCGAGGTGGTATTCGGCCCCAGTGTTGATCTCTCCTATCTCTGCTCTCGCAAGGCTACTGATGTATACTAAAGGCCAATCAACAATGCCGGTAGGCTCACAGGCACAAGTACTTATTAAAATCCCTAGCGACCCTACGAATCATGGTGCTCAGTCGGTTGCACTCCGATCCTGGTACCTGAAAACTTGAAACAGCGGGGCTTTAGGAGACGAACGGCAAGGTTTTTGTCTATCGACTGACTTGCCCCGTAGTGGACCTCGCTCCTGATTTTATTGATGGTGACCTGACCCAGTATCAGCCTGCTCAGGGCTAAACAGGGAGCCCACCGGAGCCCGGCTGCCTATACGATTCAGTTTTCATGGCCCAGATCTGGCAATGATGTACTGTGAACGGAGCCTTGAAGCTCCTTCGATGTTGCCCCTATGTTATATGATCTGGTAGTGCCCCGTAGAGCAGAGTTTGTGAATATCATCTTTCCAACTGTCGTTCATTCCCTTAGTCTACACTCGTTGAGCTTAAATATTCGTCATTCACTTTAAATATTCGCAATAGGGATCGCCCCACATCACTCTTTCTAGAAGCCTGCCCTAAAGCAAGAACAATGAGGAGCTCTCTCTTCTCGGCTTTCGGGGCTCTGTCTCTGTCTGCTGGTGCTATCGCCGCAGACTGGCCTTCTACCACTTTCAAGACCGGCCCGTGGGAACCTCCTCAACTGTCTCTCAACAAGACAGAGGGCTATGTCTCTGATGATCTCATTTTCATCCCAGTTCGTGTCGCAAATGACGCTGGCACTGCGCCCACCATCTTTGACAATGATGGCGAGCTTATCTACCAAGGCCCTCAAGAGGTCACCATGGACATGAAGACCGCCACTTTGTTTGGCAAGCCTGTCTTGATGTTCTGGTCCGGTCAAGTCTCTGATGCCGGTGGTTTCGGCTATGGTGCTGTTCATATTCTAGACGACACTTACAATGAGATCTACACTGTCACTTTGACCGGCGACTTCCTTTCTTACGACGGTAGCGACAAGGACTCCTACATTGACGTCCACGAGCATCACATCACCGACCGCAACACAATCATTGTTAGTGCTATCAACATTACTCAGACTGATCTCAGCTCTGCCGGTGGTCCCACCGATGGCTGGATTATCGTCAACCAATTCTACGAACTTGATATTCCTACAAACAAGGTCCTCTACAAGTGGGATTCCTTCGAACATCAAGATGATATTCCTTTGTCCGGTTCCTACTACCCTCCCCCCGGTGGTAATTCTCGCACCAGTGCCTGGGACTGTTACCACATGAACGCTGTTCAGGAAACCGAGGGCGGATACTTGGTCTCGCTGCGTTTCTACTGGGGCGCCTACTACTTGGAGAAGGACACTGGCAGCGTGCGCTGGTTCTTCAACGTAAGTTTCCGTTATTCCAGTATATCCAAAATATTTAACATGAATCAAATGAAATTAACTTTAAACCATTAGGGAACTGGTGGTGGTGACTTCACCGGCGACGACAACAGCTTCTCCTGGCAACACGACTTCCGCATCTACAACGAGACCGACGAGAGCGCTGTCGTCAGTCTTTTCAACAACGCCAACGGCCAGTCCCAGCACCAGAGTGTGACAACCGGCATGGTCTACGAGCTGGACATCACCAACAAGGTTGCCACTTTGATGCACAACCTGACCGATCCCACCGACCCCATCGACTCTATGACCCAAGGCAGTGTCCAGTTCCTGGGCTCAGCTTCCGACGAAACCAACATCTTCATGGGCTACGGTTCCGCCGCTTACATCAAAGAATACAACGGCGCTGGTGATGTCGTTCTATCCGGCCAGTTTGCTCCCCTCGATGCCGGACAGTCATACCGTGCTTTCAAGTCTGCCTGGACTGCTACCCCCCTGTGGGCTCCTGTTGCTGCTACTGAGGTTACTGACAGCAACACTACTGTCTACATGAGCTGGAATGGAGCTACTGAGTATGATACCTGGGCTATCTACTCTGCTCCTTCTGCGGACTCTAACGGAACTGCTCTGCTTACTACTGTTCCTCGTGATGGGTTCGAGACTTCCTTGGATATTACTACTTACAACGCTACTTATATCCAGGTTGGTGCTCTCCAGGGCAGCACCAGCATGCGTAACTCTACCACTTATCAGGTTTAGACCATGTCGCTGAAAAGCCGTGGTTAATCTGAAGACTTGCTGTTCGTTTTTGTAAATATTCATTCATATGCATTTAGCTCTCGACTTCAGTATACTTTTTGATATCTACTTATTGATGCGCATTCCATTCCCGATCAAAGGCATTGAGAGATCGTTGTGCTTGTATAGTCAGCTTCGCAAACTTATCGCCAAGGATGTGGTAAGCACGTACCTGATGGCACCACGTCCAGTGCTTTGATAGAAACTCGCGGAGGCTGGTTAAGCATAAAAATTGCCGCCTCGGTAATGTCGTCCGCAACAAGGGGCCTAACAAATTTAGCCTGAATCCGGTTAAAATATAGTCTCAACTTACTCATATCCCTCAATGAACGAATCATAGAGCTTTTCATCATGTCCCACTCTCTGCGCATGGAAATTGGTAGCCACAACACCCGGCCTCAAAGCAAGGACTTTGATATTCGTTCCAACAAGCTCATTGCGCAAAGAATTGGTGAATGCTTCCTGTGCAGCCTTGCTGGAGTGGTATACAGCTTCGCCGGGGAATGGAGGGACCTCGAGCCCCGTCACGGATGTGATATTCAAAATTGATCCCGTCTTGCGAGCCATCATGCCGTGATTTAGAACGGAATATGTGACGTACATAAGGCCGTTGACGTTTGTTGAAAGCATGGTTTGGATTTCATTGATCTTGAGGTGTGGGAAGAGGCTTGGTGCGCCGAGTGCTAAGCCGGCCTGCGGGGGAGCATCTTATAGTTACTAACGACGTTGTTTGAATTGAGCGGGACTTGAAGCTTACGTTGTTGATGAGAATATCGACTTCTCCTTGGTCGCGGACTGCAGACTCGATTGCTGCATCGACCTGTTCGTAGTTGCCAATATCGACGGCTCGGTATGTGACAGGGAGGTTAGGATGCTGCTTTCGCAAGTCATCGGCAAGCTTAGCTAGCTTGTCCTAACACATGTGAGTATCCGATCACCAGCGTGCTATTAGGGCGGTCTGTACTTCAGATCGGGAAATCAAAGTGAGCTTGGCTTCTTCCTGTGCAAGCTTTCGTGCGATTGATTCGCCGATTCCCATAGATGCTCCGGTCTGGTATAGCATTAGTGTGCGGCTCTGGTAGCGGAGAAGCCTTGACTTACAATGAGCACATGCTGACCGCGGATAGGCATTTTGAAATGATTTTGAACAAGGAGGCTTTCAGTGGAAGACTGATTATGTGCTTGGGGGAAGTTATACGTTTAAATTCTTGTCTTTGGCTTTATCGCATTTGATTATCAAGCAAGGGCCCGCCCGCACTGCGTCATTATTTGCCCCGCCGTATACTTGAAGCCTATCTTGTCCACCGATGGACACTTATGGCTAATCTTGGCAAATGCCCAGGTGGGTTCGGTATTAAAGCAGAAGACTACTCGACTATTTAAACGTAAATTGGCAGTCCTGGGTTTATCTCCTGAGAGACTACACTTCTCGATATCCGCAGAACGATCAAAAATTGTACAAGCAAGCCGTTTATTGCGGTTCCAACCCTCACGTGTATGCTAGAGTACATGTATAGGCAAATAGTCACAGTTCGTAGAAATTTATATGCAGCATCCATCAGATCAAATAGCCGAAATAGGGATATCCAGATCGGGAGAAACAAAGGGGAGATAAGACCAATTTACAGTAATCATGCAACATCGAAGAAAAGAGGAGGAGCGATATCTCAGATATAGCTCACCTTCACACCCATACCAACAGTGCCCTTGACCTTGTCCCACGCGGAACCTGTGATCCGGCGAACTCGATCGCGGACGCCCTGTCGACTCAGGGCCATCAAGAATCCAAGTAAGAAGAGAAGTGTCCTCACTATTGACATTGGGTTCCCAGAGATACTCTGGAGAATGTGCTTGAACAGATTGCGGAATGCAGTAGCAAAAGCTTTTGCCTGGCCACCCCGTGTTTCGGGCTTGAGCGACTTCTTGGAGTTCCTCGAGCCAGATGCTGATACAGCGGTTCGTGACCCTGACTTGCCACTTGGTGACTTGTCCGTGGACCGAGATTGTTTGCTCTTAGTCCCACTGCGCGGGCTGCCCTTTTCAATTCCGTAGTCATGCTCACTGGTCTTCCGCCTGTGGCCATTGGCTTGCTGTGACCGGGATGCGTTGCTTGTCTCTTCTTCGGCCCTCTGACGCTCGTCTTCGCGTTGCCGCTCGAGCTCCGCGTCTTTTTGGCGTTGGAGTTCTGCCGCGCGCAACTCTCCTTGTTGCTTCTCTTCTTTCAGACCCTCGAGTGTCTGGATGAAAAGCTCTTTCCGCTCTTCGTCTAGTACCTCGCTCATGTTGATGAACTCTTGGGCGTACTCCCATTCTTCATTTCGGGGAAGGACGTGAAGCGTAAATAGTTCGATAATGCGGACTCGGGCCTCTAGGTCTTTCGGAGTGTCAGCACCGCTAGTGGCGGATATGCGCTGTTCTTCAAAGCCATTGGCGGCGTCCTGTAATCGGTCTGCGAGGTCTAAATTGGGTTGGCCATATGAGGAGAGGTAGGTTTCTAGGCGTTGCTGGTTCAAGGCTTGTGAACTCGAGTGGCTCAGGATCAATGTGGCTCTGTGATTTGCGATATCATGTTAGCTGATAACGAATGCGACCGGCGTAATATGAGGCAGCTACTAACAGGTTGTTGACCACTTCTGGGTTCACGGAGCCCTCTCGGCCTCGGTAACCGATCTGCACCACCGTCTCCCAAATCGCGCCCTCTCGGACTTGTGTAGCGATTGACTTCCACTCTTTCTGACCAAACTGCTTCGGTCCTTCTTCTGCGCCGAGGTCTACAATCGCGCTTAGCAGCGTGATGTAGAGATTCCACACTTTGATTCTCCACGTCGCGGGGGCGGTGGCGATCGGTGCGGCCGCCGGAGAATCTCCGTTGGTATGCTGGTCATCCTGAGTTGCAGGAACTGTGATAATGGGCTGGAGCGAGGCCAATGACTCCACGAGGCGTCGTGTGAGGAACAGCTGGGAAGCTTTCTTGTAGGTCTTGGAGCACAGCTTCGTGGGATTGGCGGTGGAGGAAGGTGAGAGCTGCGTATGGGTCGACATGCCGTCAGACATTGCGAACCTGAACCATGAGACGAGGAGTCTCAATGCGAAGGGGGAGGGGGAGGAGAAGTGAGCATGAGGCGGGTGACGGCTACGGGCTACTGACGGGGAACGTCGATCGGCCTCGATTTCCCTCGGCTCGTCCAAGTCCGGGGTTGGTCACGGGACCCGCATCTATAACGCTTGTGATTGTGAAGGCGCTAATTATAATTATCACCTCAAATAGAATGCACTCGCAGGGGGCATGAATGAATGGATTTGTTTCGCGTTAGATATATCATACGAATCGACTATGTTCACGCGTCTCGATGTAATCGGGAACCTTCACCCTAGACATAAGACCTCCACTATGGACCTGATATTCAAATGGCTAACTCCTTACGCTGTCGACTGGAAGTGAGAGCTTTACTCAACTTACATGTTCTGATGGCCCGGTTCTGGTTCTTCTCCCCGGACTTGAGGTGATCACTGCTTTGAACGCGATCTTCCATCCATCTCCCACCATCCTTTGTTTCTTCCTTTCACCTTCCCTTCTTCGGCTTTCACAAGCAAGTTGATTCCAAGGCAGCCATGGAGCTCTCGGCGACCAACTTCACACTCCATCTTCCATGGCTGCTAACGGAGCTATCCACGAGTTGCTTCGTGTCAATCGACCTGGAATTATCGGGGATTCCCTTAAACGCTTCCGACCATGCTCCAAAGAACCTACCGATGTCTGAGCGCTATGCAGAGCACAAGGCTGCGGCAGAAAAATACCAAATTCTCCAGCTGGGCTTGACCATCTGCCAGGAAGAGCCCCAGTCAGGCATGTCCTTCGGCTCTAAGACGCGTTCCAATCGACACTAACGAAGCATACAACAGGCACCTATGTCTTGAAGCCTTACAACATGAACTTGTCTCCGATGTTGAGTCGGGAGCTGGAGATCAACCGAGATTGGACGTTCATGAGCTGGGGTAAGCCAAGTTTCTTCGCCGAAGACCAATGCCGCTAACGGGATTTAGCGATGGAGTTTCTGCTATCACACAAGTTTGATATGAACGCAATGTGCAAAACAGGCATTCGTTATCTTTCCCGAGACGAAGAAACGGAAGCAATCAAAATCGTCACCCGTAAATACAGCAGAGAAACAGCAGCTGGAGCAGTCAGTTTGGGCAATCTGAAAGAGGAAGACCGCAAGTTCCTTGCGCTTGTACGGGTTGAGATAGATACCTGGGTTAAGAACACTGCGGAGGTGAGAAACTATGCAAACGATTCTCGCTCGGTCAAACTAATTCCGAATGAAGATACCCCGTCAAAATAGGGATGCTTCACTCTATCTCAACATACCTGGAAGAGGGGAACATCACCAGCGCATTTTCCCAAAGTCATTGAGTGGTTTGCAGAAATGGCTAGTTCGTCAGCTTGTGACAGCTGAATATCCTGCTCTTCGGACTCGACCGAAGCAGTGCTTTGTTCAGGTGGATTACAACAACAATCCCCGCGACCCAGGCAATGTGGAGAAGGTGGATAGCCGTGAAACCTCCGTACGCAAGCGCATCCAGGAACACATAGGGTGCCGATGGCTTGTGGAAGCATTGGTTGGTGGTGACTTGTCTGGCCTTGAGACGGAGGCTTTTGGCTCGCTCCTCGCGAAGATTGCTACGCCGAAGTTCAAACTCGAAATAGTTGCCTCTCGGCTGAAGTATCGCATCAAAGAGAACCGGGTGGTCTTGGTTGGGCATAATTGTTTCACGGATCTGATATACTTTTACAGATGCTTCATTGGACCGTTGCCTGACACACTGGAAGAATTCCAAGCACTGATCCACGACTTGTTCCCCGTTATAGTGGACACAAAATACCTCGCCACGCATGATGGGCAGCTTGCAAATGCAAACTCTTCGCTGAATGATGTCAATCGCTTCATGGCTAGGATCTCCGTGCCTGCCATATGTATGTTGAACAATGAGTTCCCCGGTCTAGACACATACTTACATCTCTAGACGTCGACGACGCCAACTCGAAATACTGTTTCGACAAATGCGCGCATGAGGCAGGGTATGATAGCATGATGGCTGCAGTGGCGTTCATCAAGCTAGCGACGCAGCTCCATCAAGGCAAAACTCCCAAGGCACACGGTGATGACAAAGGAGACTTGTCTGAGATGAATCTTCAATCGACCACGAGTCCAGCAGCGGTGGAAGATTTGCTGATAAACATCCCTCAACGACATTCAGATCGGACTTTTGAGGATTACTCGGGTGATTTAATTTCTCTTGATGAAGATACCGAAGATGGTGTTCCTATCGAGCCAAATACGCCAACACGTCCAATCCCTGCATTTGCCGAGACTGGGTCCGCGCACATTAAAGCAATGGTTCAAGATGGCCAATTGATTCCTCGCCTAGGGAGTGCCTTTTGGGAGAAATATGCCAACAAGCTCCGGGTATTCGGGACAGCAGAGAAAACAATCGTCCTGGGTGGCAATCAAGAGGTGGAAGTCTAGGGGCACAAGCAGAGGGAGGGCGTCATGATATGGTGACTCGAGAACTTTATTCAATATTGGATCTATGGATTATGCAAATCAGAAGTCTTCGTAAGAATCAAGAACAAAGGCAGTAAGCTTGAATTGTTTGCGGCGTCTATCTAACAGTACACCTTGGTATAAATGAAGGTACCGCTAGCGAAAAAAGGCCTCAAAATCAATCTAAGCACCACTGAATGATCGACTGGGTGTGGAATTCCGAGCGCAGTGACGATAAGGAAATGGGTGCTTGGAGAAAAGAAAAAGAGAATGAAGGCGGCCGCGCTTTTTTGAACGAAAAAGTGTTCGCGGCGGCTAGACCCATTTGGGACTAGTGTAAACGTGACTTGGGGAACTTTTTCTGGGAGTCTCAACACATCCTCCGATAGACCAAGGGGACCCCGTTAATTCCCATTCACAATCATGTCCACAGGCCCCAATGGCGCCCGGCGCATAGCTTCGCTACTGCGTATGTTCTCGACGCTGTATTTTTCCCGCCCGGGAGACAAAGTTAACCCCTCTTAGGCCCAAGATTCGACGCAGGCGTATGCCGAAGCTGTCAAGAGACCATTGGTCGTCGCAGCTTCGCATCTGCTGCTGTAGAGCCAACAACAACTTCTTCCGACCCCTCCTCTACTTCCCCGGTTGTCCAACCCGCATACACCATCAATGCCGGTGTGGTGCTATCGCGCCCTCCGATGGTCACACGCGACCTCGAACCTTTCGAGAAAGCGTTCTTTCTCTATCAGAAGCGCTTGAACGAGCGTCAAGCCCTTCCCTTCACAAAATACTTCTACTTCAAGCGCGGTACACCGCTTGACGAGGACTGGAAGAAGAAGATCCAGGAACGACGGACGCCTGCCCGCGATATCGGAAACTACAACGCGTACGCCAAGGATGCATGGAACGACGAACTCCTTCTCGGCGCCCAGGAAGCTGAGCCCGAGCACCAGGTCGAAATGTTGGTGCGCGATGCTGAGTCAACAGCCAATGCCACTTCGCAGGATACTAGCAAGAAGGAAGAGATTCCGCGACCACACTCGCGTGTAACGGAGGCCGATAAGACTGGCGATCACAAGAGTTTGAACCGTCTGCTGCCAAAGACTTTGTATCTCTTGGTTAAGTCTAAGGAGGGACAGTGGAAGTTCCCCAGCTCGCAGGTGGAGGCGGACGAGACCCTTCGTCAGGTAAGATCAACGCAACATTCAATGGACACTGTCACCCGTGAATCCATGCTAACTTTGGTTGATATTAGGCCGCCGAACGCACCCTTTCCCAGACCGCTGGCCGAAACATGAACACTTGGATGGTTGGCTTTCACCCATTCGGCCACGCCGTCCGCAACATCAAGCCCAAGGTCAACGAAAAGACCGGTGCCGAGAACCTTGGTGAGAAGACTTTCTTCCTCAAGTCTCGCATCATGGCTGGCCAGGCAGACCTTTCCGCCAACCTCCTCAACATCTCAGACTTCAAGTGGCTGTCCCGGGACGAGATTCCCAAATTCGTGCACCCGGCCTACTTCAGCCAGATCAAGAACATGTTGGCCGACCGATAAACGCAGCAGCTGCGCGCGAAAAACAGTACTTGGATTCGAGCCTCGGCTCTGTTTGAATATTAAGGGGACCAATAGCGACGAACGCTGGGGCATGTGGTTGAAATGAGGCGTCATTTGGCAACGCATTGCATATATTCCTACTGCGCATGCCATGTATAACTAGATTTCCTTCCGTGTACTCTCAATCAAACTCAATTGAAGATCAATATATTGTGGTTATGGTAATATCTTTACTCCGAACTCCCAGCATCAAGAACACTCGTACTGTACATATCATTTCAACGTGAATTTGCGACCTTGAATGACCGGTCCATCTTTGCTCGATTTGGCGGAGAGACTCTTGCCACACATGGGGCATGCTAGAAATTTTATCAGCATTCGGATAATAAGAGAAGTGTATCAGGGTACGTACCGTTCTTTTGAAAAGAACATCGCTGGCAGAACTTCTTGCCCTGTTCTGTTTTGGTCTTGCAAGACTCGCAGGAAGATGAGTACGCCGCGTAGGGATTTTTGGCTTTTGAGCTTAGAAGTTTGCTCTGCAAATTCAATTAGTAACCAAAATAAACATAAACCAAAAAGACTCATAGAATGTAGACAGTCGAATAGTGAATAAAGCAGAACCCGCTGGCAACGATAGAAACGGCTTACCTTCCCCACGCCCGTAGAGCCGAGCGTTGCCTTTCCCTTGGCAGGACCACCACCTAACGTACTCGACGGCGAGCCATAGTACATATCATTCTTGTTCTTGACGCCCGGGGTAGCGAGCTCAGTCGCTTTGAGCTTTTTCTGGCACTTTCCACAGACCATGGCGTAGTTGGGGAGGCTGGGATTCTACTGACAGCGACTCGCTGTGTTATCGGGCTGGACACCGCCCGCAGAGACTGAACTGTCTATTCGCTACAGGTACGTTTTGATTTATTACTCGGATTTTGTGATTTTGTGAAAATAAGTCATAATATTGTTTGGATGCAGTAGTCCATAAGGAGCGTCATAGCTGAAGGGTATAATGTGCAGGTGTCGTAAAGGTATGAAGGTTGTTGGCCTTTTGGTTATCGTCGCAAAAATCAAAAATCGAAACTAAAATTTAACATGGGGCCAGAAATCTCGCAGGCATGAGCGAGAGATTATGCGTGAAGTGCTCAAACGAAAGAATCATGAGTAGGTAGAGACACCTATCCTGAGTGACTATCTTTTCATCCTCTCCGTGGCGAGACAGATCTAGATCTGCCCCTTCTCGTTCTGCGAGGGCTGCGAGACCGACTGGGACCCTGCGTGGGAAGGTTGGTAGCTGGAGTGCCTAGAAGGCTCGTAAGCTTTGTATAGTCCAGTCTCCTGGGGATGGATTTGGGAGGCCTGGGTGGACTGGGGAGGAGGGACATCGTAGGATGCCGCCCTCTCTGACGCAAGAGCGGCCTTCTCATTCGGATCCTGCAGTTTGTGCCAGTGCAAGACGCACAGGATGACGCCGACGAACAGACTAACGCAGAGAAGGAATTCGAAGACGGATACGACAACACTCTGCCAACGCGGGGAGACGAGGTTCTCGATGAGCTCGTAGCGGATCGCGATGATGCAGTACATCGCCGTGAAGCCGAACCAACTGATGGCAGCTAGGATAAGGGCAGGTACTGAGGCCTGTGGGAAAGGGCAATAGTTGGTATCTAATCATGGTTTCTAAAATTATTCGTGTGCGGACGTACCTTGGAAGCAAATCGCCGAGACGACGTCTTCACAGCGACATAGATAGTCCAGACAAGGATCTCGAAAGCGATAGCACAAAGAACACAACTCCTAGCTCCATCCAGCTTGAGGAAAGGCTCCCACAAGAACCTGTCCTTTGCTTGAATCAAGGTTACAGTAGTGACAATGAACATAGTCCAGTCCGCCAGACACAAGGCCCAAAGGAAGCCGAGGACTACCCAATGAGCCTTGGTGACAGACGCAAATGGACGCCCAGAATCAGTGAGACGGCCCAGAAGCCCATGAATGAGGTTGTATAGGACGAAGACTACCATGCATACAGTCGCCTGCTGGAAGAAGAAGCCAACCATGAAGTCGATGTTGAAGAAGTTGTTCGTTCGAACGTTTGCGAAGGCAAAGATCCAGGAGACAATGTCTGTTAAAACCCATCTAGATGATCATTAGTCTATTTTTCCGGTTAGTTTAGTGATGGTATACTCACAGGGCCCAAAAGAATAGAGCAAAAAGCAAGCCCTTCAGCCGTCCTTGCGAGTTGCTAATGACGCATGTACAGGCGAAGAAGGTGAAAAGGGCAACAAGGGTGAGGCATTTGAAGGCGAATGTCACATATCTCGTTGTCGTGTCATAGGTCGAAAGTTTATCGAAGTTGAACACCACTGGCAGCTCCCATTGATGAGGATGGTATTCTGAACTGAGGGTATCCGGACTGAGGACTAAGTTCCACGACATGGCGCCTGTGTAGCTGTCTGCTGGCGCTTCTGCAATATCGCTCAAAAATTCAAATAAATGACAGTATCGCTCTCGATGAAATGGGCGCTTCAATAAGCGATGAATGGTTGATAGGCGCTTAGAAGAAGCTTTCAACAACGATCGAGTGGTCGGGCTTTTAAGTATAGGGTACGGATGTAGATAGTGGAGTATGTACTTCATCAATTTATGCTGCCTAATATGGGGTAAATAACCTTTTTTTCCTATGTTTAGAAAGCATGACGACGCCTGTCATTGGCCACGACGACCTCCTCGCAAAAATTTAGTGCGATGGATCTGGTGATGCTTGGCAATGCTTCAATGCCTGGCTCTTGACTGACGATCATGCACGCCTCATCCATCGAGTTCATGACGTTATCTCAGTAATCTGCGAAGAATACGTTAGAAGAATAACCTGATACTCATGAGTAAAATATTTTTTTTTTCAACCAGGGCCAGATAGTTCAGCCAGCTTTGAGTATCTTCATCCTCAATCTTCAGGCCGAGACATTCGCAAATATGGTCCATGGAAAGGCGTAGAGAAGGCAGAAACATTCTTCATTGATGGATAGATAACGTACTCCGTACTAGTCAGTTGCTGCGCCATTGTAGCAAATGGGCGACACGTCTAAGTGTCGAGGCGCAGGGATGAGCACACACTTGCAGTTAGTGGGAAGCCTGGATTCTGCCGTACTAAATTTAGACGCGTCGACGCCGCACGGGCGCAAGATTGAACTATTTCTCTTCTTAAAACTAAGGCACTTCAGGGCGAGGGGACGGTCGCCCTTTATGAAGATTTAGGGCAAAAGCCACCTCGGCATCGCCGGACTCCTTCGCATCGACGATGCCTCTGCTCGCCAATGGTTCTTCAGAGCCCCGACAGAGCAGGTGTGGCTGAGCGGACCACCGCCACCAAACCCTGCACAGGCAAGCTGAGAAGAAGCCAAGCACGCCGGTCAGATGCCACGAACCAAGAAGGAAGCGCAGAGGTTGGCTCAGCTCTGGCCTCCGCGCTTCTTAGTTGACGCAGTGGACCCGATCGTCTAACAGATCCGAAAGTATAGTCGCGCAGAACCACGCGTGGCGAACAGGTCGCACGAGCGAGGTCCAACATTCAGCAGGATCTTAATCCCCCGAAGGTTTCGACCTTCAGCTGCCCCCCGTTGAACCCACGCGGATCGACCTCCGCCAATCGTGCGCTGTCGCTGTGCGGCGTTCTGCGCTTCGATCTGGCCGTCACAGAGACGTGATTGATTCCCCCGAACTTGCATGGTGGGACCCGCCACTTGTAAACCGGTCCATCTGTCGCAGAAGCGATCAAGCACCTGCGATCTGAATGGATCCGGAGAGGGGCAGCCCGTTCCTCTGGGAGGTCCAGTAGCTTGGTTTGTCTCTTTAGCCTCCTTTGCCAGCCATGTTTCTCCAAAGGCGATTCGGTAGGGCAAGTGAAGCGGTGCTTTTGGCTCATTCCCCTGAGTGCGGAGTCCCAGGGGCAAATCCCGTATAAATAGTTTTGTAGTCCTTTTGTTCGTGAGATCCAACTCCCGTTTCGTCCAGGGCTCGGACAATTTATCTCGCCTCACTTTGATAGAAATCTGGACCTCCTCGTTGCTTTTTTTGCCCTTGGGAGACATCCTTTGCTTTTTGTGCCGTGCTCCGTTCGATGGTCTGCAATCCGCATTCGGCGCATCCGCATAACCCGGACCCTCACTACTTCATATCTCGGCAGACTTTTGCCAATTATTGCTAGGAGGCTTTCGCTCGTTGGGTTCGCGCGAATCCCTGTCCTCTACTCTATCAAACAATCTATACGTTGCTATATCGTGAAACTAATACCGTAACCACCCCTGGGGCTCGACGATCCACCGCGGATCAGCACAGACATCTAAGTCTCCAAATTATTGGACTCGAGTTTCTGCCCCAAGCTCGCCCCATTGTCCGGGCAATCAGCAGTAAAATCTGACTCGACCGCCAGCTTTGCAATTCACCTCGTGCAGGTAATCGCTTCTGAGCTTTCAACCGGAGCTCCATGATCATCCCGGGTCCTCCAACATAACACTACCCGCCGAGCCTCCAAGGCCTACTACCTCTACGCCGACATTGAATATACGAAATACCAAAAACCAACAAAAGCCATATACGACATGCCTCCAGACGGCTCCTCATTCACAGCCCTAAACCTACCATCAGACTTCGAGCTCCCGCAATGCATGGAATACTTCACATTGTCCGCAGGCCCGAACACCGATCTATGGCGCAAGCCGCCAAACGGCGATACCTCAACCGCACCCATCGTCTTCACTTCCCTCCGGCACCCATTCGTGGTAGCTGAGGTAACCGTGTCCGCAGACTGGGAGATGGAATGGGACCAGGGCGGGCTGGTCATTTTCGCCGGCGCCGCACCACAAGCCTTCCATTCTGACGGGACGCTTGGGGCCGGCGTGCGGCGAGCAGGATCAGGCCCGCGCCGGGCGCCATGCAAATGGGTCAAGGCGGGCATGGAGTTCTCCGGTGGTACGGTGAATGCCAGTTCTGTCAGCGCTACGGCAGATGGCGCGGACTGGTGCCTTTCGCCGCTGATGCAGAGTATGCCCGGGCAGGATGTGCAGTCGCTGCGCATTAAGCTTGAGCGGATTGGACATGCGCTTTGGATATTCTACCAGGTGCCTTCTTTGTCGCCGTATGCGACGACGCCGGGGGCTGTGGGGAGTACGTGGAAGAAGTTGAGGGAGGTGACGTGGTTTTTTTATGGGGTGGAGGATAAGTTTGTGCATGTTGGGGTTTATGCGAGTCGGCCGACGAATCTGGGGAGTGGGGGGACGATGTGGGATGCTATGCATGGGTTGTCGTTGGATCATTCTATTGCGACGGGGCCTGGCTCGCCTGATGACTTGGTGGTGGAGTTTGAGGATCTGGAAATCTTCTAGCTTTGGTGATTCGTGATTGGTGCTTTGGTTGATGTTTTGGCTTCTTGGTACATTGTTTGTCTTTTTCGTGTGACTTTTTTGGGCTTTGCACTTTTGATCTTTCCTGTTTTATATGGTGTGTCCTGGGGTTCAGGGAGAGGACATCCGGGTGATTTTCTTGGTCTTTTGATACCTATTTCCCTTTGCGTTTGAGCAAGCGAGTCTCGGGCATGGAGTACGAGTGTCTGCGACTGGTTATTAGTGTTTATACATGTTCTGAATGGGCAGTTTGGACGAGAATATAATTGAATATTTTAAAGAGTCGTTCATGTTTATGTATGTTTACGTTGTTTGCAGGGCAACGCATGGGTCGCGGCAGGGATCATGATGACCCCTGGAGCTCCGAGGGTATCGGTTCCAGAGCCTCAATTCAAGCTGCAGTTCACTCAGGCTGTAAAAGGGTCTCTCAAACAATTTCAAATTCACTCTACCGACTTTGAAGGTCTGGTGCTTTAGTGGCCTTGTTTATTAGAATTTGACACATTTTGCGCTGGCCGGCTGGCTCGGAAGGGTCGCGCCGATCTTCAAATCAGATAGACGCGTGTTGTTCAACCATGAGGGTCATTATGCTAATTCAAATAGCTTGAGTCGTTAAAGGAATTCAGCGTTGACTTATAGCCCGAGTTTCGAGGGTAACACCCAGATTTTTTGTTTCACGTTAGTTTGGTAGAAATGGTGGTGTAGGTCAATGTATATTCTGTTGTGCCGAGACGCAATATCAGAGCCGCAATGCCGGCCAACCTTGGAATTCGTATAGCGCCGGCGTTATTGGCCCAGCTGCAGCTTACATTCGCTAAATAGACCTTATAGATAGGTATAATCAAATAACTGCCTAGGTGTACTCACTTGACCATTTTGCTGAAGTCCCGAGGTCCATCGTGGAGTACGATCTGCGATTGCTTCCGGTGATAGCTCCGTACGACCGCGGCAATTGAACAACGCCAACAAAGCGCCCAGATAAGCATGTGCAGTATCTTCCAAGCTCTGCAGAATGAGAACTTCAACAATATCCCAATCTCTAGCCCTCAATTCACTGTTTGCAGTTAATCTATGGGATCCAGATCGTTGATGTCAGATGATGAGTCAGCCGGTCCAGGCGGAAACGCGTTTCCCGAAGCCGGGAGCTAGTCCGAGTTTTACGCTGGGGATGCTGGGGAGCTTGAGCTCTGCTATAGAGATTTCATGGGGTAGTCGCATCAAAAAATTGTGGTTATGAGGTAATTTGAGCTTATTTTAGTCAATTGACCATTTTTCACGTATCAATTGGTTGATGTGGTGAAGAGAGAGGTTGTCAAAGTTTACACGTAGCACCTAGCAACCCCGGATGCATCAAACTCGGAGCAAGGGCCGGATGGCAGCTGTTGAGCTAGGAGCTCCGTATGAAGAGCTCGATCAAGCGGAAGAGCTTGGGAATATCAATTGAAGGCCAATTGATCAGAAACTACAGAGATACGGAGAACTACTGCGGCTGATGCCCGGATTATGTGGAACAAAGGAAACACGTTTGATACAGCCGGAGGACTCTAACACATAGAGTTTTGGTTTGGCTCGTTTGGAAGTTGGGATGGGTGGGCCATATAGACTCTATATGTACAGAAAGAAATAGGTGTTGTAGATGACGCTGAAAAGTAGTACATGGTAATACATCACGACCAAATACCCTCCCCGGCGGACAAAGGAAAAGAGAAAAGAAAAAAAGGGGGCACAAAAACACCTCTATAGGATCTTTGATTTTGATTCTTTCCTTCTCCTTGTTCCTCCTAGCCCTTCGATTCAAACGCTTAGACGTACTTGCACATCATAGCAACCATGAGGTCGAAAAGACCCATGGCCTCGACGAAAGCGAAACCCAGAATGGCGTAAGAGAAGAGCTGGCCACGGAGAGCAGGGTTGCGGGAGACACTCATGAGGAGAGCGGAGAAGACGAGACCGATACCGATACCGGCACCACCGAGACCGATGGCAGCGGAACCCATACCAATGTTCTTGGAGACCTCAACGAGGGCGGAGGCGACCTCGGAGGAGTACTGGCGGCGGGAAGCGTTCTGGAAGGCGACGCGGGCGTTGGCCTGGAGGAGAGTGGGAGAGGCGACGCGCTTGGGAGCAGCGAAGGTGGCGGCAGGGGCCTTCTGGGTGAAGGTGCGCTTGGCGGCAGTGTTCACGTTGACACGGGCAGCAGGGCGAGCGACCTTAGCGGACTGGGCCATAGCGGTAGCCAGGCGCTGGGTGAAGACACGGGAGGCCATTGTGATGAGGGTTTCCTTTCGGGAGGGTAGGAAAAGAGAGGAGTGGGTGGTTTTTTGGTATATGGGAATGGAACTTTTCAGGGAGAAAAAGCTGGGAAACTACGGAAGAAGGTCTCCCTAGGACATAAATACTCTACGGCCAAATTTTCGCCCGGCCGCCTCCTAGTCGGTGCTAGTGCGCGCGTGCGAAAAGCCCTACTCTGTGCGCACGCCGGGGTATTTCACTCGCAAATCACCTGTACCAGGAATGCTGGGGGTGTGTTTCGCCCTGGTTTTTCATTTCTTACCGTAACTTATTTGCAGTCGCTGGGGAGCTGCTGCGAGCTCTCGGGTTCGTTCGGGTGGGCAATAGCTCCACTTGGTATTGTCGTTATGATTGCTTTTTGGCCGTGATTCTTTTCGTCGTTGGGACGGTATGGAGATCCACTTCATTTACACGGGATCCGCCTCCCTGCATCAGGGTAATATTGTTTCATATCTATCACCCTTTGTTAGACAAAGGCAGCTTTGCTCAGCCCAAAGAGTATAGCCCTTAGAGGTGCAGTTCTCGCTACAGTCAATCGGAGAGGAACTGGGAACAGCCTTCTTTCTCTTATCCCTGCAGTGGATCGTCAAGTTGCAGCCAAGTGGGTCGATCCACCGATCCACGGCATCTACACCAATCACAGGCTAGTCGGGCCTCATGAACCCAGGGAACTCGATTCTGGACGAGTTCCCGGAGCCCCCAAACCGGGCCGACTCGGATTCCAGGTCCACCAACTACGCATTCACTGGGCAACCGGCCCACCCGAGCGGGCCTCAGTCGGCTGAATGGGGGAAACACGGTGGATTCATCCCTTCCTGCCCTCGGAATCGCACTCACCGAGTGGTCTCTTCCAAGAGCCACGTAATTTCAAAACCGGATCCGGCACCCACTTCCAGCCAGACTCGTCCTCGTCATTTTGTGTATTTTATGCGCTGCGTGGTGCCGGAGTGCCAACCACCGCGGAAACCGGGCCTGGGAGGGACGGCGCTTTTATATCTGCAGGGGCAAGCAGGGGCAAGCAGGGGCAGGACTGGGCGATCCCAGAGCCCGTCAGCATAAATGGGCGAAAGGGGGTAAAATTACAAGATTTGTCCTCGCTTCCCTCGGCCTCCACCGAAAAATGGATTCCGACCCGCCGGGACCCGATTTATTCTACGCAGACTGTCTCCCTTCCGGTTCACCCCAGAACGAGGACCGCGAGGATGTAAACACCCCTATCCGAATCGACTGCTCGCGCGCTTCACCGTAGGCCCTTTTCCCCAGCTCCGGAGCGGCTTCGTTCCCCTACACCCCTCCCTATCAGTCGCACCCAGACCCCTGTCCAGAGGCTCTGCTTGCTCCGTGGAAAAATCCGAGCGGCTGCAGTTCGGCTGATCGCAGACGCGCTTGGCGGACCCACATAAGCTCGTTACAGGGTCATTCCGGAGCGTATTAGTTTCAGCCCTTGCAGCGATGTTCCATGAGCTATGTAGGAGGGAAAGAGAAATAACAAACGCGGTCTCTGGGGTTCGCGAAGTTGGCGATGGCTGTCTATTTGTACTCCGTATTTGTTCCATCTGTCCGTTGGCAGGACGCTGACAGGAGGCGCTCGAAACGGGGTCAGATCGGGCGTTTTAGGATACGGGTAACAATACGCTCCGATACTGCGCCTGACTCGAGAGAAGGCATCATGGATGACCCGCCGTGAAGTCATGGGGTCTGATATGCCTCTTCAAGGGGCTATATTGGCTGGGCAACACTCGAGACCTATCGAATATCCGATGCAGCAGCAGACATAATGTATATGCTCGCTGAGTGTGTGCTTGCTTAATGCAAGAGAGGTATCTAATCGTACTCTGTCTCCATGTCAAATACACTTGCTCCATGATGCCCCAATTTTGGTCCTGGGTTTCGATACCCAAGAAGGCGAATTGGGTGACGATAGAATCCACTCAATGGGGCAGACAGTGGATCTCTCCCCCAGCATCGATACGAAATCCTGTATTAGAGCTGTCAAGTGGTATTCTGAACCACGAATTTCACAGAATACGGTGCGGCAGAACAGCGCTGGGTCTTGGTAATTTCACGCTGGCCAGATAAATGACCGTTGGATCCCGGAAGACAGCTCGCGGCTTTTTCAGGGAAATGGAGAGCTGTGACGGCTGCTTGACCCGGCAGGCGAATCATGTTGGTCCAGCTTCCGGCATGGACAAACCCCAGCTTTGGACGACGTGGCAAACAGGGACTGTGATAAAAGCTGGTCCAGCCATTGGGTCGAGCAGAGCTAAGTAGGCCAGTCATGAAGCTTCTCAGGGGCATTGAGCTATACACGGTAGCAAGACGCGCAGGCTGGGCTGGACCCAGTGGTGCCTGGGGCAGCGTCTCCCGCTTCGTTCAAGCCACAGCAGGATTGTATCTCCATAGCGAAATTGAAATCGACTAGTTCGGCTGCAGGTCGGCCGCACATTGGACCTCAGCTTTCCCCAGATCTCGTTGGAAATGATCCACTTGGTTTAACTCAACCGGCATAGCGTGATATGATGGATGCTTGCTCACTTGGCCTCCAATGATTGTCATTTGCTAATCTTGCTGCGTGTGCTCGTGCTTAGTGCGTTTGCTGGGCTAATATTACCCCTCCACGCGTGCGTGCCCTATGTTTAACACCCCACTTATTGTGTGTCTGCCGTGGATTTAGTTTTTACGTTCTACAAGACGCTGAGATGTGGTATCCGATATTCGAGTTGTGCTTTGTATGATGTGTGCACTGCTGGCTGTGATACATCATTCAACCTTTTGATGCCCTAACTAGCTTGGCTTAAGCCATCACTGCCGACTCGAATGACCGCCATTATCAACCCACAAAAACTCGACTTTTATATCCGAGATTAAATTTTTCTTGAAATTGACATACCAAAAGAAATCATACCATGGCCAACAGAAAAGCAATGCTATCATGCCCTGCGTATTCTTCTGCCCAGAGACTGACTACAGCTCATGCACTAATTAGGGCTATAACGACTGTCTCATTCACTGCATGCGGTTGATATTCACGCCAACGTCTGGGACTTACCGACTTGCTCCTACGCCACGATTCCAGTCAAATAATCGGTTTCCTTGAATTTGTTTTCTCGACAAAACCAGCACTTGCGTCGAAGTCGAGCCCTAAACCCCATGACGAGAGAACGCGACCTCATATCATGGCATCCTATCCGATTCCCGGCTACACAATTCGAAATTCAATATCGCCATATCCGCACAGACATGCCCATACAGCGTCTCGAGACTTCGACTTTTTCATTCACTCCCGGTTCGCTAGGTTCAACATACCCGATGGCGCGTGGACTGTTGCTTGGTGCGAATTCACCTTCCTCTCTGTGGCCCTTCGCTGTCAAAACCGCTTCGTACCCGTTGAACCGCACTCCTACTCTGGTAAATGGTGATTGGATAATTCCGATCAATGGGCTGAGACGAAGGACCGGTGGTGCATATGCAGGAGCATATGTTCCGACAAAGCCCTGGGTCGACTTGAGCAACCTTCGAGTCTACGGGTGTGCAGCTTATTCACGGATCAGGGATATCCCGAAAGGTGATAAGTTTCATCCCAGAGCGCGCCTTGGCTACCTGGATGGATATACAGCCTCGAACGCCTGGCAAATTTGGTTCTTGATCGTGCTCTGGGATCCGTGAATAGGCTGCGCAACCGTAGACTCGAAGGTTGCGCAAGTCCACCCTTTGTCGGAACATATGGAACCTACAATAAGATCTTCGAGCGTCAAGATTCACGCAAGGCAATGGTCAAGCTCTGTGCTTCTTCACTGTACTTGTGTATACGACTCTTGGACCGGACGCCACAGAGATGTCACGGAGGCTCCACGGACGCCCCATGGAGGCTCCGCGGAGCTTTCTACCACCACAACATAGCACTTGGGAAGCAATGGAAACACGACTCTTTAGGGCTATAC
The DNA here is from genome assembly GCA_026745395.1 of Tympanopsis confertula. NCBI lineage: Eukaryota > Fungi > Ascomycota > Sordariomycetes > Coronophorales > Scortechiniaceae > Tympanopsis > Tympanopsis confertula. The sequence continues at coordinate 2,653 of JAOYNU010103120.1, read as the reverse complement.
AGCCTACTCTATCGAGAGAAGGCAAGATATGCTTGCGTTCCCCCTTCTGAAGCTTGGTCCACTCGGCCGATTCATAGCCCTAGTTATGCCTGGTATTGACCTCTGATAAGCCTAGCGAAATTGTTTAGAGACAGGATGTAGTGAAGATAGACAAGCTTGTTCCGTATCTTCAATAGCCATTGTTGTGCAAAGCTGATAACACAATAAAGATGATGAGGCCCAAGTATAATATGAGTTTTTTCTTCACTCCTGAGATAAACTCGAGCTCGAAATAGTCCCGAATAGGGATTTCTGCTATTCACCGAGTTAAATTCCTTGTGATTGCTGTCTGTACCGCCGTTTACACCGCCCAGTTGATATTAGTGGGGAAGCCACACACGCTTATTACGGGAATGGCTGATCTATGCGGGGAACCTCGAGCAGCAAAAGAACCTGAACCCTCGAGATCTTCGGCAGGGGTACCTTAAATTGATCTATCATCTTCCATTGTCAAATTAAGATAATTCGAAATGGCTCCCAGCTCAGTCCCATACCCCTTCCAATTCGAGTCGCCAAACCCAGATGGTCCCCGCAATGGAGTCAGCACAACAGTCACTACAACACTGAAGAATGTGCGGGGCCGGATACCATTCCCGCAGACCTCGCGGCTTAGAACAATGATGCTCGAGGCAAGAGAGGATCCAACGAAAATCTTGGCTCACCCATGCACGTATGATGGCCTCTCATCGCGCCTTGTAGAAGAAGCTGGCTTTCCTATGATCTTTATCTCTGGATTCGTGGTCTCTAGTTCTCACGGCTTGCCTGATGCGGGATACATCGCTATGCAAGAAATGTGTGATAAAATCCAGGAAATCTATCGACAGGTCTCGCTTCCTATCATGGCTGATGGCGATACCGGGTATGGAGGCCCGATGAACGTTAAGCGGACTGTTGAGAGCTTTGCAGCAGCTGGTGCAGCGGGTATTATGATTGAAGACCAGACGTGGCCTAAACGTGAGAAATTTTCCACATTTTAAAGATAATGCTAATTTTTGGAAATAGGTTGCGGCCATACGAAAGGCAAGGACGTTGTTTCCCGCGCGGAAGCCTACGCCCGCATCCAAGCTGCCGTCGATGCCCGGAACGAGGGTAGAGATATTTTCATCATGGGCCGGACAGACTCGCTTATTTACGGATGGGACGAGGCTATGACCCGGGCTAAAGAGTTCATCCGCATTGGCGTTGATGCGATGTTCGTCGAGGCGCTACCGGATCGGGACGCGATGAAGCGCTGTGCCGAGGAACTTGATATTCCGGTTTTTGGAAATATCATTGAAGGTGGGAAGACGGAGAATATTTCTGCTAAAGAGCTTGCGGAGCTTGGGTTTAGCGCTGTGGCGTATCCTTGGACGCTTGTTGCGGCGCATTTGAAGAGTATTCGGGATACGTTGGATGGGCTTAAGAAGAGTATGCTTACTGGGGCGCCTCCGATGATACTGCCGTATGATGAGGTTTGTGAGGGGGTTGGGTTTAATAACTACTGGGTGAGTTTGATGAGGTTTCTTCTTGTGCTGGGCTAATGTTGTGTAGGATCAATCGGAGAAGTACAAGTATAGCGAATGAAGGTACTGATTTTTAGACTAACCTGAATAACCCCTAACCCCTAACTTACATAGCGTATGGATCGAAGAATTTGAGCATATTTTTTCATCCAGCAGTAACTTTGTAATAAGAAACAACTCTCGGGTATACTTTAGGCAGTGCCAGGCAACAGGTGGCTTCCGTGGGTGGTGGCCGCCGCGGCCAAATGTAGCCATGGCTAACGCGATGCTGATATCACCTTCACATACAAGTCCAGACAGCTGCCTGAATGCAAGATATTTGCATCCACCCCGATGTGAATTTGTTTCTGTAAAGATTCTAGTTCTCCAATACACACCACCATCCTATCCAGGAGTATTTGAGTGATCAAAATCATGTCTCCAGTAACGAGAAGCCAAAGAAAGTGCCGTCGCGGCTCACTTCGAAGCTTCCCAATCTGGGAACCTTTCGCACCAAATGACACCTCTACCAGCCATGATGTTGCGGGTGCGTTATCCAGACGCCGTGCCACGCCAATGAAGTCAAGCCCCAAGAGACCTATACCAGAGAAAAAGACGATCGGCCATCTCCCCTGTGAACTATTAGAGGGGATTCTCTTCGACCTTGATCCCTGCACGCTTCTAGCGAACGTTCCAATGGTCTGCAAGAGGTGGAAGGCCATCATCGAAGCGCCGCTTTTCCAAAACGCAGTGTTCTTCAAGTATCCGACTGTGGATGACATGAGAGAGCCCGAAACGAAGAGGCTCACGGAAAACTGGATTCGTTTGATGAAATCAGTACCTTGTTTCGGGACTCCTTGTGGTCCAGTTTATGATTTTTCCAAGCATGACCGCTATGGGGTTCAGGTTTTGACTATGACGAGGAGAGGAGATGGAGGGCGAGTGGATTATTATCCTGATTTGAAATATAGACCTCGTTGAGTTGCTTTGTATTGGCTGAGTCTTAATTGCTGCGGTTGGCGTCGGGGCCCGAGTCGGGATTGCTGGTTCGACGCCCTTTGCTTTGACAGGTGGAGTCGGCGGGTATTGGGGTACTCGAGAACCTTCTTTCGAGGTTAGCTGGATATAATTTA
>JAOYNU010103009.1:0-38747 GCA_026745395.1 Tympanopsis confertula | reverse complement strand
CAGACGTGGGTGATGCCTCGGTCAACTACCTTGAAATGATGGCTCAGGGATTCTTGTCTGCGACCCGATCAGGTCCTGGCACTACTGACTCATGGAATGGATCTTATGTTCGCAATTACGACGCAACTAACCCGCTTGCTCGACGATTCCTATGGGATACTTTGAAAAAGAACTACTACGATAAGGGTATCAAGAACTTTTGGATTGACCAGGCCGACGGCGGCTCCCTGGGAGAAGCCTACGAGAACAATGGTCAGAGTACCTATATCGAGTCTATTCCATTCCCCATGCCGGATGCTCTGTATGCGGCAGGCAGTCAGAAAAGCATCGGCAAGCTCTATCCTTGGGCCCATCAACAGGCTATTGAGGAGGGCTTCCGAAACACCACGAGTACTTCAATGGGGACTCCGTGTGAGCACATATCTCTAAGTCGCTCTGGATACATTGGATCGCAAAGATTCTGTTCCCTTATTTGGAGCGGTGATACTACTTCCGTCTGGGATACCTTAGGTCTGCAGATCGCGAGTGGACTCTCCGCTGCGGCCACCGGCTGGGGCTGGTGGACACTGGATGCTGGTGGCTTCCAGGTCGACCCAACCGTGTGGTGGAGTGGCAACATCGATACTCCGGAGTATCGAGAGCTCTATCTACGCTGGTTCCAGTGGTCTACTTTCTTGCCCTTCATGCGGACGCATGGCTCGCGAAGCTGTAACTTCCAAGACGCATATACGTGTGCGAACGAGCCATGGTCATATGGGGAAGAAAATACTCCAATTCTTATTGATTACATTCATTTGCGGTACCAGTTCGGCAAATATCTCCAGTCCATCTTCCAACAATTCCATGAGACCGGTCGAATGATGATGCGTCCTCTGTATGTGGACTTTGAGAGATCGGACCCGCATGTCTCTGAATGGACGCAGAGCAACGCCAATGCAACTACACAGCAATACATGTTTGGACCTCGACTTCTTGTGGCGCCTGTGACTCTTCCGAATGTCACCGAGTGGTCTGTCTATCTACCTCAGCCTGCTGGTGCCAATGGTTCTCGGCCATGGACACATTGGTGGAGCAACCAGACATTTGAAGGCGGCCAGTATATCAACATCTCTGCTCCGGTAGATCAGATTCCGCTGTTTCACCTGGGCTCCCGTGCCGATATCTTCGATGGGAAAGTGTTCTCATAAAGTCCGCTGGTATTGAAGTCATAGGATTGCTATAGCTCTTTCGAGGCAGATTGCGGGTAGTCTATTGGATGTGCAAAGAGCTCGCAGGTAGAACAGAGATAAACAAGTGAACAAGACAGTCAAACGCCTTCGTAATGTCATTAAATCTAGCATATTAATATCGTCGGAAATAAGTCTAAAAAAAAGGGTATTCGATACTTCATAATCAAGCGCGGGGGCGGCCGATGGCGTCCACCCGAAGGCCCAACTTCTCCAGTTCGCGCGGGTTCAATAGCCCTCGTCCGTCAAACACCCACTTCGGCTCCAGCATGTTGTAGGCAATACGCGGCCACTCGATATTCTCTGTAGTGATGGCTCGGGTGGAAACTACTTGGCAATCTTTGCAGTCTGCTTCGCAAGTCAAGGGAGTAAGCTGATAGCCATCGCCGGTCGTGGTCGCAGCGGACTTCTTTTCAGGCGCTGGGGTGTTTCGGAACTGGTCACAATCTGTGACGACGACACACGCATGCGCTTGGGAGCACGCCAAGTATGGATCTGGATGGATTTTGACGCGCTGGCTGGCTTCTGGGCAAACATTCTCGATCTCCCGCATGATGTCGTCGGGGCGACAAAATGGATCGAAGATCGCAATCTCTACGGGTCGTTCTTCCAACAACACGCGGATGACCTCCACAGCCAACGACTCTCGTGGATCTCCGGTGTTCTTCTTGAAGGCAAAGCCTAGCATGGCCACTTTGTGTCCCACCAGGTTCCCATCGAAGCGCTTGATGATCTTGTGGGCAAATCGGTCGCATTGCCGCTCATTCATGACATTGACTTGGGCCCAGTAGTGCGCAACGTCTTCCAGGCCTAGCGACTCGGCAATGTATGTCAAGCTCGCAATATCCTTTCGGAAACATGAGCCTCCGAATCCTAGTCCCGCCTTCAGAAATTGCGGTCCGATGCGGGCATCGAATCCAATGGCCTTGGCCACTTCATCGACATTTGCGCCTGTTTCTTCACAGATCTGACTTATGGAGTTGATGCTGCTGATGCGTTGTGCCAGCATAGCATTTGCCACCAGCTTAGAAAGCTCTGAGGACCAGGTGTTTGTCTCCAGGATCCGTGCTCGTGGTACCCAGGCAGTGTAGAGGCTGGCTAGCATCTGTGCCGCCTGCTTTCCTGTGGGCGAGTCTGCTGAGCCTATAAGGACGCGGTCGGGAGAGATCAGGTTCTCGATGGCCGATCCTTCAGCAAGGAACTCAGGGTTGGAGAGGACCTCGAACGGAGTTCCTGGTCGTTGGGTTGCCAGCTGAATATCCGTTAGCATTTCTGACATGCGAAAAGGCTAGCGTGGGAAATTTACCATCTTGCGTACTCTCTCTGCAGTGCCCCCAGGGACAGTGCTCTTCTCAACTATGATAGCACCTGGTTTGGCGTACCTGGCTACATCACGCATAGCACCGTCGAACGCGGCCATGTTGGTCGCGCGGCCAGCGCCGACTCCAAACAATTTAGTCGGAGTGTTGACAGACATGAGGATCAGATCCGCCTGGCCAAGAGCTCTCGCCGATTCACAGGTGAAGAAGAGATTCCGCTTGCGCTGAGAAGCAGCGGCATCTCCTACAATCTGCGCGCCGTCTCGCACTATGCGAACGACGGTATCCAAGCCAGGCTCGTGGACCGGTAAATGCGGTGACTGCCATTGCTGGATTCGTCGGGGGTCTCTGTCGAGCACCTCGACGGTGATTTCCGGGTTATGCAACGCGAGAATGGCCGCCGTTGGACCTCCTGTTCCTTGTCAGGCTTGATCTAGTTGTTTCTCGTTGCTGGCACTTACCGACGTATCCTGCGCCGACCACGCAAACATTCTGCACTGTGTCCACCAGTCGTTCCAGGCGCGTCTGTGTCTGAACAGCGGCGCCCAGCTTCAAATCTGTGATGTCTGAGGCGCAGAAGAGAGGGCCGGACTCTGGTGAAGTGAGACCTGTAGATCCCGTGAGACTCCCCTCAGAGGAGCCCACGTCGTTCAGAATATCGTCGCACATTGTGAGTCCCGGGGGTTTGTCAAGAAGAAACAAATGTGGCGGCACAGAAAGATCAGGCGTAATCACAAAGGTTCATAGTTCAGCGGCGATCGACCGCCCGTTACCGCACGGGAGGCCACGCTTGCCGCTGAATGGCTGTGAATCTACTTCCCCCGTGAACTTCTTCTACTCGCCCACAATTCAATATCAGCACACGTGCAGAACGAAGTCTGCTGCCCCTCGTCTCTTCCTTAAAAGCATCACGACCCCGCCACTTGCCCGCTATGCTTTTGTTTGCGCGCCATCATGGCTGAAACGGTTCCTCTGCTCTCCGGAGCGCCCGATCGCAAGCTCGACCAGGACCAGTTTCCCAGCATCTTGCACGGAAAGAAGATCTTGTTAGCTACCGAGTCGTGGGGCCCTGTGAACGGAGTCAGTCGAACTACGCGCAGTCTCGTGGAGTATTTACGAGCAAACGGCGCAGAGCTCATTCTGGTCGCGCCGCACTTCAAAGGCGATGCCTCGCAGCCCAAGACAGATTGGGAACGCCGTCTCCCAGGATGCGCCTTGCCCTACAATCCAGATCTGACGGTCGTGTACCCTTTCCATATTAAGGATGTGTATCGGATGTCGTTCAAGCCAGACCTGATCTACCTGGCAAGCCCCGCCTCTCTTGGTTTCCAGATGCTGCTGCAGATCCGCCAGCTGCGGTCTCCACCCCCGGTTCTGCTGAACTTCCAGACCGACCTATCGGCATATTCCGAGATTATGCTTCCATCGCCGCTGGATCAATTCGGTGTGTGGCTGCTGGCGACTGTTCAGGGCTTTCTCTTCCGTTCGGCTGCGGTGCATACAATCTTCTATCCGTGCTCTGCTATCCGCAACTATCTCGAGCGCGCAGGTGCCCCAAGTGATCGGCTGTTCTCCCTCGGACGTGGAGTCGATACCACTCTGTTTACTCCCACTCAGCGAGACGAGGCCTTCCGTCGTGAGATCGCCCCGAATGGAGAGATCATCCTGATCTGTGTCTGTCGCATTGCGCCGGAGAAAGGATTCGAGTTCCTGGCGCAGGCCGCCATGCGCTTGGCCGCAGACAAAGTTCCTTTCAAGCTGCTCATTGTTGGGGGCAACCGCAATCCAGTTGTTGAGAATCGCGTCAAGCGCCTGTTCGATCCAGTGTCCAATCATGTTGTCTTCACAGGCTTACTCACCGGGGATGCGCTGGCTCGTGCCTATGCTTCGGCAGACCTCTTCCTGCATTGCTCCATCACCGAGACATTCGGTCTAGTGGTTCTTGAGGCCATGGCCAGCGGGCTCCCTGTCATTGCTCGTGACCAAGGCGGGCCCTCGGATATCATTCGCCACGGTCAGACGGGGTATCTGGTGCCGCCAAACGACATTGAACAGTTTCTCACTCTGACCCGTCGCGTTTCGCAAGATGCTGTGCAGCGCAAAGCACTCGCGGGTGCGGCTCGTGAATACGCCGACGACACCACCTGGGAGAAGATCAACCGGCGCGCTGCGTGGCAGATGGCATCGGCACTCTCCCACACGGACCAGGAGTCTCATGGACCCCGGCTGCAGGCTCGGCCCGGGTTTTTTGCATCTGCCTCGGAGCGGATGCGCCTATGGCTGGCTATGGGCATTGTCTGTCTGATGTGGTTGATTGCAGTTGTTCCTCTCATTGTTCACGGCCATCGCTTTATCCCTCGTGCATGGCAGACGTTACGCAATTCGTTCCAACAGGGTCGGCCTCCGGCAAACTGATACCCATCTGGTTTAATTTCTTTTTATACATGTCCGGTTTTGATTTACCGCAGGAATGATATCCCTTCTTGACGTTTATCCTGTTTGCTTTTACTGGAGTACGGCATTACGCTTATGAGTGCGATGGTAATGATTTAATAGATAAGAATACATTATAACACTTCTCTTGCATACTGTAGATTATGAGTACTAGATTATAAACGGACTGGTGCTGTGTCGGCTCTCGCAAGGACCTGTCCTGCCGCGACGAGAGAATTGGGGCAAGAATGATGAGAGACAAAGTCCGACAGATTGCTCAGCGTGACTGTCGCGATCTCTGTGAGCGCCTCGCTCGTGAAGAACCCCTGATGACCACAGATCAGGACGTTCGGGAAAGTCATCAGACGCATGAGAATGTCATCGTCAATGATCTCTCCCGAATGGTCATTATAGAAGAGCTCGCCTTCCGCCTCATACACATCCAAGGCCAACCCGCCTAGATGGTGTGTTTTGAGAGCATGGACAACAGCAGACGTGTCAATCAGCCCGCCGCGAGAGGTGTTCACCAGCATTGCCCCAGGCTGCATCTGTGCGAGGGTGGTCGCGTTGATCAAGTGGCGCGTGCCCTCTGTCAGGGGACAGTGCAGACTCACAATGTGGCTTTCACGAAGCAACGCCTCCAAGCTAACTAGCGTCCCCAGTTGACGAAACTCATCTCCAGCGAATGGATCGTACGCCACCAAGCGGCAGCCGAAGCCGTGGAAGATGCGCGCGGTCGCAAGACCAATACGACCCACGCCCACGATTCCCACTGTCTTACCATGCAAAGTGGTTCCTAGCAAGCCCTCGATATTGAAATTGCCCTCTCGGACGCGATTGTAGGCGCGATGGGTCTTCCGGTTCAAGGTCTGGGCCAACGCCACCGCGAACTCGGCCACGGCTTCGGGCGAGTAGGCCGGCACGTTGGCCACAAAGAGACCCAACGCCTCGGCCGAGGCGAGATCGACATGGTTGAAGCCGGCGCATCGCAGCAGCACGGCGCGGACGCCATCTGCATGGAGAGCTCGGAGCACCGGGCCGTCTAGCGTGTCGTTCACAAACACGCAGACCGCATCGCATCCTTTGGCCAGCGGCACCGTCTCCTCAGACAGGGCGAAGGCGTGGTACTCGATGTGGCACAACCCGGCGAACCGCTGGGCCCGCACCTCCTCGAGGTACGCGCGATCGTAGGATTTAGCGCTGAAGACGGCAAGTTTCATGTTTGTTGAAGACGCTCAGGCCCGACAGGAGATGCCGAGAGGAAGTCGTGACGCCATACATCTCGTGTGCATGGAACTCACATCCCGCCATGTGTAGACCGCAAGCATCAGCCCTGCGATAGGTGCAACATGCCAGATGCGGCTGACCGCCTCTACTTGATAAGAGGACAGAGTATCAGGAGATCAGTGCTACACCTTATGTACAATATACTTTATAGTTTATGTGATCCGAAAATAGCGCCTTTGCCATTCGTGTTCAGCATCAGGAGTACTCCGTACCCAGTCTATGGATGGAAGATGACGTTCGATCAGTAATCATCGAGCCTCAGATCCCGTTGTCTGCATGCGTCTGAGGATCTGTTGATCTGGTGATCGGAGGATCAGATTATGAGCGGTGACTCCAAGAGGGACAGAGTTATACTTCCGGGGAAGCAGCACGCAGTCCCGCAGTATGTGATAGATCGCATTTCTTTGAGTTCTCCAGTTGGAGTTCTCGGGGGTCTCCACGACCTTCTGGATGATTACTCGGTTGGGAATGTCGGCGCGTGTGATTGGTGCGTCGGGAGGGCTGGGCCAATCACAGGCCTCTGATAAGCCAGAACGCCACCACTCTATGATTGGCCACAGTGGAGACGCTAGTGAACCTTAGGAGATTCGTCTCTGGAGAGAGAGAGAGAGAGAGAGCCGATAATAAAGATAGCAGTCTCTACAGACAGTATGTAGTATAGTCTGTAGGATCTCTATAGCAGGTGATATTCGATCTGGATACTCCAAGTACTCCGGAAGTACAAATGCATCCGTGTTGGTGAATGGGAGTGGGCTCGGGATCTGACCGTCCTAAGATTGGCATGCAGAAGAGCGGTCAAACGCTACCCCGAAGGAAGCGGGATGGCTCCGGCATCATTATCTCATGGAGGCAACGTAGTATACCTACGAAGTAGGTATATTATATATCTGTTCATCATTCCTGAGGATTAATCTATTCTCTATCTACTAGAATCATCACCCTAGACCAGCTCAATACCCCTGGAATATCCAAGTAGAGTACTGTATTCGCGGGATCTCCAACAACTCCAAGCCTCAACGTCCCGTCTCCACTTGCTCGGCCATTCACCGTTGGGCCTTTTCTACCGACTCGCGTGCAGTTTGCCCCTCGACATCATTTATGGCCGTTTGCTTCTTAACTGCTTAATCTGCTCTTCTACTCCCCTTCACCTTCTCCATACTCCGTACTTTGTCTCCTTCCTGCCATCTCACCCCCCATGGCTACCCACGTCGTCACCTCCAACCCGGGCAATCAGATTTCCGTCTATGGTCATCCCTCCCCGACCAACTCTACCACCACCACCCCTTCAAACAACTCTCCCACTTCTCCACGTTTGACAACCGCCGCCCTGCACCAACTACCGCTGCAGTCGCGTCAGTTGCGACCGCCCAAGGGGCCCCTCTATGTCCCGGCTGCTCTGCGTCCCACCGAGCGTCCCCAGAAGACTTCCCCCATCACGCCGCCACGCAGCGTGCATGGCTCGCTCGACAGTTTGAACGAAGACGCCGCAGAGCCCATCAGCCGCCGCTCTACCATGGAAAGCAAGAGCAGCAGCGTCAGCAAAGTCGCTGAGGATGAGTGGCTGAAGAACGAGCAGCTCGGCCAAGTAACTGGCCACCCCACTCGTGATCACTGGAAAGTGAGTACTCCCTTGAGCCGAGGACTCTCCCCTGTCTTATAAGTCTGCTGGAGGTGACGTGCGCCTCGCTCAGAATGTCGTGTGCGATCACGCAATCTGGCGATGAGCGCATATCCCTTGACTTCACAACTTCATATGCATATGAGCAAGAACTGACTTTGACTTTCCCCCAGGCCGATGCCGTTTCGCCCAACTGTGATTCCCCCACCTGCCGCTCGTCTTTTGGCATCTTCTTGCGCCGTCACCACTGCCGACACTGCGGCCACGTCTTTTGCTCCTCGCACACCCCTCATGTCGTGCCACTTGACCAAGACGCACGATTCCACCCCGAGGGTGTCGCTTCTCGCGCCTGCGATCTCTGCTGGAGCGCTTTCCAGCGCTGGGAAGAGACCCGCACCGATCGTTTGACCAAGATCCAGAACAACATGAACTCCAAGAGTGAGGACGAGACCCAGCCCGAAGATATCGAGAGCAGTCAAGAGTCAGGCCGCGCCGCTCTCCAAGCCAACCTGGGCCAGCCCGCCGACGTCGCTGCCAGTGTTCCCCGCGACTGGAACTGGAGCACCTTCTAATCATGTGCTCTAAACGCGACGCTCAGCGGGCCTGGTGTACGCCATAATCTTCACTTCTATCTCTGATCTGTTTTAAGACTTGCTTCATCGCACACCATTCTTCGTCATCGGTTGGGAGTTCTCGGGCGCTTGGGATTTATTTCGTTTTTCGGTGATGGATTTACGGTTGCAGCCTGGGCATCATTCCTAGTGCGTTCTTTCGCATTATGGCTGGAGGCTTTCTTCTTGCGCGTGTCGATACTCCGACAATTTTGCTTTTCTGATACCCCGTCATTCCTACCAAGCAGTGACCTATTTCATTATTCTCTTTCACCACCCATGGTGGATCTGCAAGCTTGAGTGACGCCATCTGGTATCTACACAATCCAGCTTTGAATGTTATTTTTTACCTGCACATAGAGTACTAGAATTCGTTGGCCTTATCATATTCATCTCATTCCCGGTCAACTAGTCGTAGTCTCACAGCTTCGAATCCTTCCCACCGCTGGGTTCAAGCGCAGTATCCACTGCTGACCACCAGGGGTAGTTGGGCGAGCTGTCGAGTCGGGGATCCGTCTGGAACTCCGCCTGGCGTTTCTCGAGAAATGAGGAGACGCCTTCTTTGTAATCCCTGCTTGACATTAATCCCTGGTCTTAACATGTCTCATAGCTACATACCGCTGTCCAATCATATGATGGAAGACTCTTGATTCGAGCAGGTGTGCTGCCTCAGGCGATGTTGGCCCCTCCCACATCAAGGACCGAGACATGGATGAGGCCAGCGGACTGGTATTCGCAGCCATTTCTTCGGCAATTTCAAGAGCACGCGGCACAACCTTAGCTGCATCTGGCAGTACCTCAGTGAAGAGGTCTCCAAAGTGCTGCGGCAATGGTGGATAGGTACCACCAGTAGAGATCAGATACATCGCTTTCGAGAACCCAACCAGGCGCGGGAGAAAGTACGAAGCACAAGACTCGATAGTCAAGCCACGCCTTGTGAATACGAAGCCGTACTTGCTTTTCTCATGGCAGATCCTAATCTTGTCAGCCCCTTTCAAGTGCAGATGGAAATACTTGGCGCCTACCGAATTGCTGCAGGCAGGGTCATGGTCATTCCCACGCCCACTGCAGACCCCTGGAGAGCTGCTATCGTGGGCTTATGGCATCGATGCATCGCGAGAGCGACACGGCCACCTCTGTTCACATCAGCACTGGCCTCGTTCTCTCTTTCATGATACATTACATGTCTCGAAAGTCAACGGCCTGTCCTTTCCCATCCCCAAAGCCTATAGTAAGATCCGACCCTGCACAGAATAGTCTCCCGGCCCCTGTCAATACCACCACTCGTACGCGAGAATCGACATGAAACATCTGATAGGCTCGCGCGAGGCTACCAGCCATCTCAGGAGTAAAAGCATTGTTCTTTTCTGGGCGGTTCAAGGTGAGGACTACAACAGGCGTCGCTGCGGGGGCGCCCTGGGGGTGGTGGAAAATCTTCACATGAGTGAGGTTCAAAGTTTCATAGGACGTAGGAACAGAAATTGAAGCCATTATATTTTCGACTTGAAGCAGATATGCACGTAGGAAGGTTGATGCAGTTTACATTCGGGCACCGAAGGTATATGCTCGTCATCACGGCTGCACGTTATACTCCAAATACCTCGGCAATCGGCCCGTGAGCCACGGCGTGTCCAACCGAGCCACTTCTAAGTTCTGTTGAAATATGTATATTCTTTGATAGATGTAGATTTTTATAGCAGAAGCCATTTGATGAACATCTCAGGGTTTCGAGCTTGCGGGTGCCACGATAGCCCTGGAGTTAGAATTCACCTGGGCACTTTCGAAGTTTCACTCAAGTGCTTCGAATATATACTGCCGTTCCCCGGTGGAGTCCTACATAACGTGCTCAATTTTTGACCCGAACCTGCTGAGTTGCCCACCAAATGTATCCTAAGAAATCTGATTTATCCGACCTCTACACAAGCTACTATTTGATTCTTATCTTCCTGGAAGCGACCAGGCGACTTTCAAGTAGTCCGTGAACAGCCGGCGTAATATGCGCGATATGATTGGTGGGCGGCGATCTACACCTGCAGTTCATCTCGATGCGTTTGGAAAAGAGCAATTCTGGCAATTGGCACTTGAGACTTGGGCAGAATAATAAGTAAAACCCCGACCTCGGGAATATTCAAATCTTCATGTGAATTCAATGACCAATGGCAGTTGGCTTACAGAAATACTGATCGATGTTGACCACTGGAATCCACGTGACCCAGATCATGTGACCCCACTTCACCTCATCCGCCGCTTCCAAAGCATCATGTCATTTGCGACGACGTCCTCACCCACAAGACAACCATGGCCGGCCCAAGCAAGTGTGAGTGCATGATGATACACCTACAAGCTATCGCGGTATTCTAACAATTGACTCTAGCCTTGGTCCTTGACCCGGCTCTCCAGAAATACTACGGTACTTGATCCTGAACCCTCGTTTCAATCCCCGCGTCCTGGTCCGACATGAACGTTGGAAGCTTCGCGCTGTGCCAATCGCTTGGTGGTGATAGCTTGATGCTATAACTGATCGCGGTGGACTGGATCGACCCAGAAACAGCACTAACGCACGCCTCGATAGAACTCAACGCCAACCGCTACAAGTACTTCCGCTGGACCCCCCGCCATGCCTGGCTCTCATTCGTCTACATGGGCTTGATCCCTGGCGTCCTGACCTACTTCACCCTGAAGACTGAGGTATGTGCTCATGTTCACTTTGGAGCTCAGTTCCAGACATGGGAACAAGGTACTGACCATCAACTGCAGGGCAAATACGAACTCCGTGGCAAGCGCAAGGGCGACACCATCGCTGAGTGGTAAAGAATTGCGATGAAATCTCAGAGGTTGATTGATCACCGAATAAAGGGCGACATTTGGTATCAGGGCCGTTTGCCCTCTCCTTGCACAAGTAGCTGCGAAGGATTTGTCCGCGTTGAAATATTCCGTTTCCATTGAATGCCCCAATAGTCGGGCTCTGTACCGTACAGCAAACATATACCGCATTGATTTCCTCTGTTCTTCCTACTTTCAAACGCGCCTATGCCCATGGCATTGAACCTGCTCAGGTGATCTAAGCTTAAAAATTGATATCTCTTTCTCGTACGTCTCAATGGGCCAGTATTGCATGAGACTATCTCAAATCTTTGTACTCGTAAAGTAACTTGCACGCCTATCAAACTCATGGATTTTTGAGATATTCGTCACCTCGAAATAATCATACAGTCCCGCCATATTTTGTCGCTCATTCAATAATCTTTCGGATCACTCAAGAATACAGATCGTACCATCGCAAATACTATAGGCTCTTAGTATGGAGCCCATGCCCGACGGCCACCTCGGCCTGGCCCCTCAGGGAGCCTTTCGCCTCGCTTCCAGTCCCCCGGTGGAAGTCTAGGAGGTCCCTCACGGTCTCCACCACGAGGACCGCCGCCGCGTCCCCGTCCAAATCCACTGTCCCTGAATGCACGCATGCCGCCACCTCCAGAAGGGCCTGGTACTTGTCCACCACGAATTGGCGGCGCAACGGAGCCATCATCAAGAGGAGGTAATATAGCGCATTCCACATAGTCGCCAATGATAAAGCGGACATCTTGCAATGCCTTGTCGGCTTCTGAGCCTTGGAAACGTAGCGGACCTGGTCGAGGGCGTGCCTCCGCGCCATCTGCATCTTCCTCTGTGCGGTATGGGCCGTCGCGAGGTGCAACTATAACACTGCCTAATTCCCGACTAACGTAGCGACCGCGCGCATCAGGGCCCATTAACGCCGCACTCTTTGCATCGGGGTATATCAAACGGAAGCATAGTCGTGTCCCAACGGGTGGGTCCGGTAGTAAATGAGGAAGCGTGCTTGTGAGAAGCTGCGACAGCTCACGAAGCGTACATGACTGCCATGTATAGATCTCAAGGTGAGGTGGTAGCGACGCCGTAGGCGGAGAAGAATGCGCGCGAATAGCGTTTGGCCCGCTCCCTTGGCCACCGCGATGACGCGACGGAGCAGGCACGCTGTAGTCAGCCAGGTGGTGGTAATTATTGGTGCGGTAGAAGAGCTTGAGGTGGAAAGGTGCCACTTCCTGGCGGTTAATCGCGGGCTTGGGAGCTTCTCGGGCTGCCATGGCGGGCTACACGTCGCGTGTTGCACCTTGGCCAGACGTGTTAGAGCACAAGGAATGACAGTCGAGGAATTGTCCGTATAAGCGACTGACTGAGGTCGACAAGCGGAGATATTGCGGCAGGTTTAGGGTGGTTGGACAGGAGGACGTGAGGAGTTGTTAAAGAAAGGTCCCGAGGCGGCTGTCGAAGCTGCGATCCGCGATTTCTGGCAAAACTGGAGCCGAACTTCCTGCGATATCAAGGTCTTCCTTCAACCTCCTGCGCCAACCTCACCCTCCAGTATACGACTCATCTGGCCTCTCGAAATTTGCGCCAACTTCTCGTTCTATCCATCGAAACCTCCAGACAGCAATTCTCCCTGCGCAGGCAGAGTCTCTGAGCTGCCCCGCCACCATGGACTTCGCTGCTCTTATGTCCAAGGAGATATCCAAAGCCAAAGGCCCAGACAACCCTAAAAAGGCTGATACGTCAAAAAACGAAACCACTACTTCCGGATCTACCAAAAAATACCTGCGACGAGGAGAGGAGGAAGCTGCGCGCATCGCGGCCTACAATGAAGAGCAAGCACAACTACAAAAAGAACGCGAAGAGCGACAAGCGAAGAAACGGAAACTAGAGGAGGAGGAAGCCGACAAACGACGCGAGAGGGAAGATAAGAAGCAAAAGCTGGCGCAGGAATCAAAGAAGAGGAGAGAAGAGGAAGAAGAGGCTGCAGAGCGCGAACGCAGGCAACGGCTTGGCCTGCCAGAATTGCGGGCCAAGGATGCCGAGGAGAAGGCTGGAGATGGAGCTGAAGAGGAGGATATCGAAGAAGAAGATTTGATCGAGAAGCTTCGCACGATGGACGAACCTGCCAAACTCTTCGGCGAGAGCCACCGTGCAAGACTGGGCCGTTACCGCCGCCTGGTTCAACGAGCTGCTACGCTAGAGAAGCTGACGGATGGCCCTATTCCGACTACATTAGAGCCAGTGCCTGGTGGCCAAATGATCATCTCGGCCACAATTCCCAAGGAAGCTGACGATCGCCAATTCCTCCTCAGACAACTCGGTTCCTATTTCAACATGGTACTTTCTGAATGGGAGCTTGCCCTGATGAAACGTGACGTGGCCGTGCGGCAGAGTTCTCAAGGCAAGCAAGCATATAATGCTATGTTGCAGTCGCGAGAAAACCTGAAACCCTTATTCCGACGATTCGAAAAAGCCGACCTGGAAGATAGTCTCCTCGAGCCTATTGTAGAGATCGTACATAAAGCGCAACAGCGGAAATACGTCGACGCCAACGACGCCTATCTGCGTGTCAGTATAGGAAAAGCGTAAGTTACAACCTTCATTCATTCTTGCGACCATTGCTAATTCTCATCTAGTGCATGGCCTATTGGTGTTACCATGGTTGGTATTCACGAGCGTTCTGCGCGTGAAAAGCTGCACGCAGGGGACCAGCAGGCACATATTCTCAGTGACGAAGCCACCCGCAAGTATCTACAGAGCATCAAAAGATGCTTGAGCTTTGCGCAAGTGCGCTGGCCTCCTGAGGATCAGTTGCAGATTATGGGTTAGATTTGACGGAAAGTATCATTTGTTGATGTTCTTAAGCGATTGCCCAAGTATTAGGCACCTGATCATTGTTTATAGCTCATTATAATTTCATCCAAATGTTCTTGGGTATTCATGCTTCCTCATGCAATCGCATATATCTTTGCACCTTCGCGCTGCATGTCTATCCAAACAAGGACGATGCGTATTGGAAAAGATCCAGCGTCGCTTTGGTGTCTATAGCTTTAATGGCGGCCTCGTAGTAGGGGACCGTTTCCCCATTGTAGTCACAACTGTAACCCTTCACGCCAATAGTCACTGTACCAAGAGACTCAGCACCCAAAGCCGCATCGATCAGCTTCGATGTGTTCAGATTGCCCCAAATGACTGTACTGGTGTTGTGTTGCTCGAGCATGAGATTAGGGAGATCGACGTATCCAAGCGGGGTGTCATCGTCTCCTAGGGTGAGGTTGAACGCAACATGGCCCTATGATTCTTGTCAGATACACAAAAATTGTGACACGACGGGGAGAAAGCTACCATCTCAACTGTGAAGGGCGTTGGGTTGCGGATAGTAATTGTCGCGTTAAAGTTGTACCCATTGACCTCTTCTTGGAGCAGGTCGGCCTTGGTGACATTAAAGGCACCGGGTGTGTTTACGAATTCTGTGATAGAGTGAGCTTCTGGAGGCGATGAACAGCGGTAGTTCTTGGGTTATTACCAGTAACATTGTAACCTGAATCAGAAAGAACCACAATTAGTATTTGATAAGACGTCTAATATTGCAGCAAACTTACCATCCATGTCGAGGGTCTTGTCGATAGTGAGATGAGCAGTTGGAAGGGCTCCATATTTCAAGTCGGGGGTCCCCTTCACCAAGACAGCGAAACTATGGTTCGTGGCAGCGGCGATAGCCAGTTTCGACAAGCAGTCGATACATGAAAGGTCCAGATCTTGATCAATTTTGAAATCAGCTCCACCGGAGAACTGGATCTCAGGCACTGGGAAAACCGCAAACTCGTCGTTGGAGTTGGGAATGCGAATCGAGGCGTTGAAGGGCGATAGATGGCCGCTACCACCGAAGCTGCCTCCAGCAGAGAACGAGTTGGTCTGCGCGACATGGAAGGCATTGGGCCTCGGATTTGTAATAGCGAGACCTGTTGGATCATACTGGAAGTCGTTGATATACTGGTTGGCGAAATGAGGCACTCCGACGTAGACCCTGGATTCTGGTCAGCCCACGGTCATCAATGAGACAGAAAATATGCGTACAGTGGAAGAACCGTCACGAGAACGACAACAATCACTACAATCAAATATACCCACCACCACTTCTTCATGTGCGCCTTGTAGCGCTGCCACAGCGTGGGCTTGACACCATTTGCAGCCGCGCCGGAGCTGTTTTCAGCATCCACCTCAGATTTTGACATGGTGGGTGCAAAAGATCATGACCAGAGGGTCTGGCAGATGTTAAAGATGGAATCGACAGGGTTTTACCCCACGGGGGGTGTTTGATTTAGACGATCTAAGGATTCACATGAGAGTCGGCCAGTTCTTACTGTATTCTGCGCCGCGTTAATACCAGGAGCGCCACAGGGGCGAGCGCATTCATTTCCAGCGATCTAGACAATCTGCGATCTCATTCGCGTTAGTGCAAGCAAAACGACGTATTCGCAGCGTATTGCTCCACCGAATACGCGATCGGCGCGCCGCGAGCTGATCTTTCTCCTGATGAGGAGAGCGCCGAGGCATAAGCAGCCAGCGGAGTCCGGAGTGTAGCCCTGATTTTGGTCTCTAGACTTAATAAATGGGAATGCATAGCAAAGTATTTTTATATGCGAACACTCAACAAGAGCCAGGATACTCTCGTGAGTTGATCGAAGGTCTTGATCTGTAGAGGAGAACGCGGTAAACTCCGCAGGATCTCCCAATGTTCTTTTGTTCATCTCCTTAACATGTTGGCCATGCTCGCTATCGTGGCCACCGCGTGCTTGCTGGTTCCATTATATTGCATCTATAAGCCGCCCAAGGCCCTCATTCGCTTTTCACAGCGTCGCTGGCCAGATGCGTTGTTCCACCACCCTGTGGCCCGGAAGGTCGTCGCGTTGACCATCGACGACGCGCCTTCCCCCCATACACCAGCAATCCTGGAGATTCTGCGTGAGACTGACGCCTCTGCGACGTTCTTCGTGATCGGCTCGCAAGTCCCTGCACATGAACAGCTGCTGGTAGATCTCATCAGGTCAGGGAATGAGCTGGCAAACCATGCAATGCACGATGAACCATCTCGAGCGCTCAGCGACACGGCCTTAGGAGAGCAAATGATAGCAGTGCAAGCCATCATTCGAGACGCGTACCATACAGCACAAAAACCCGAAGGCCCAGCAGGCTGGTACTTCCGGCCTGGCTCCGGCTTCTTCAGCACGCGTATGCGGAGTCTAGTTGCGACCCTGGGACATCAGCTTGTGCTTGGGGACGTGTATCCCCATGATCCGCAAGTGCCCTTCGCCGGGCTGAATGCGCGGCACATATTGAGTATGGTCAGCCCCGGCAGCATCATAATCTGCCACGATCGTCGAGAATGGACCCCACCGATGCTACGAGTAGTTTTACCTGAGCTCAAGCGCCAGGGCTACGACATCGTCACCGTTTCAGAACTCCTGCGAGAACCACGTTTATCACGCCCTCGTCCAAGACGCTAGGATACATTCTCAAGCTGGCCATATGTCCATCTGGTCTAAGGTAGTATATACAATCATGGAATGGGTACTGTACACCCTCGTCATCGTGATCTAAACAGAACCTATATCGTTTAGCTCATTAATTCCCTCCAAATCCGCCTTGCCGAAGCCCACAAATTCCAAGAGCTCTCCTTTGTCGAGGCCTTGCTGAGAGTCTCCTCTCGCCCAAGCCCGTGGAGTCCGTTGGGATACACCTGGTGGCCATCTATCCCATTCATCACGGTTAACGACGAGGAATGAAGTTGGGTTGATCTAGCGCTTCCGCATGTGCTATGCGCTTTGTGTTCGCTGCTTGACCCATTGATGATATACCCTGCTGCGTAGACACAGCCTCCGTATGCAAATCGCACAAGAGAGTCGCCGGTGAGGCTTCCGATTATATGAACATTCGGAGCGACTTCTAAGTCCTCAAATGCCTTTGCACGAAGAGTCTGCGCTGAGACGGGGGCATTATCGGCATCTTCCTGCCCCAATACCTCCGATCGCAAATCGGAATTCAAATAGTTCAGAGTACCCCGTCGACCAGCGGCGTAAACGATGCCGCGAACTGTACGAGAAAATACAGGTCCATCTGGGCGGCGGAATGTGACCAGAGCAGAATCGGTTTCTGCATCCACAGCCGTGATATCAACATTAGCGACGCCTTCGTACAGCTGGTCCCAATCGCGACTCTCCAAGAATGTTGACGACGTTCCTCGAGAGTTTTTGGGCTGTCGAGCCTTGGAAGACGTGGCGCTGAGGGTGGCTCTCTTCATTAATCTGTACACTCCGGCATACTCCGGATAAGCTTGCTGATGGCAGCCTCGTAGCGGAGAAGGTCGGTCATCTGGGGTCCATTTAAAGACATGAATTATCTTTTGATCTTTTGCTGCCGATATAATCGCATCTGCCGCAGAGAATCCGGATCCAATGACCAAAAGCGGCAGCGTGGGCGTTGCCTGCATTTGCAACAAAGGGCGGAGACTTGGGGCCGGCATCGGAGGCTCAGAGAATATTCCACTTGCAAGGACCAAATTCTTGCAATGGAGATCGTGAGACTGTATATAGAACCCACTGGCAGTGCGCGTGATGCCATTTAGCTCTTCGCCGCATCTGAAAACCTCGCCAATGTGAGCTGCTGCTGGGTATGTTTGAAAATAATCTTTAATTTCGCGGCGCGTGGGGCGTGTATAAGGTGGTAGGTCTTTGCCAGTAGACTTTTTGTAGTGTTCTGCGAAGGAGTAGCCCGGCAAGGAAAGCATGGCTGCATAGCTCAGAGTCTGGATATCCCAGCTCGCTCCTGGTGTATCTTCCGTCCATTGCCCTCCTGGAACCTCAGGCTTCCCAAACACCAGATGAGACACGGCCTTCTCCGGCATATACCGCCATTCGACGTTTGAATCGTCGCTCGAGACATCGATGTCCAAGCTAGGGCGAACCAGAGTGTCCAGGAGCACGTTTATTGGCAGCGCTTGCGTAGAGTACGATAAGCGTGAAGCGGCGAAATGCGCCGTGAGATTGTCCACATCTGCTTGAAAGACATCCGGGCTGGAGTGTAATTTGGCGTGCAATAAAGGATCGGGGTGTGGCGGATTTGACGTATAAAATGGAATAAAGCCGTGAAGCATGTACGACAGGATCATGGCCGACGGCCCATTGCCTACAGTAAAGGCTTTTAGTCAGTCTTCTACACAGCCCGGCGCACTCAGATCTAGATGATCAAAGAGATACCAAGTCACAGGCTGCAGGGAGAACATACCGACTATCACCGTGTCTACGTCCATTGAGAGCGACGATGCCTCAGAGGGGTTGGATGGTGCGGGGCATGCTGGAATCATCCGTTTTGTTGTAGATCGCGATCGCAGAGCGCTTCACCCAATGCATATAGGTCGCTAGCGTGAGAAAGCAAAGGCCATGGAGTAAGAGCACGCATGACCAAGGCAGAGGAAGAGAGCAGAGCGAGATCGCTGGGCTGATCCGGCGGTTCTGCCGGGAAAGGATCAATAATCACGGCAGACACCGAAGCCTCCAGTGGGGGATGTGGGGGCTTTCAAACGCCGGGAATGGAAGTAGAGCAATTGAATCCGGGGAGTCCATGAAACTATTCTCTTATGCTCCTGTCATACTGCAATAACACATCTATACGGAGTACGGATATGGAGGAGTCTGGATGCAAGCACCCGAACCTCGTGCATCGACATGCATTGACCTGGAGGTCCACTCGTGAGGATGCTGACTTGACTATGACTATGGCAGAATTGCGGGTTTTCAGTGATTGAGAAACAGAAAGTAGCAATGGCCAGTATCGTACGGACATCGAAAAGTATACACAAAGCAGATGGTGATACAGCATGAACTACGAGTACTGTATGAGAGTATGAGTACTGGCCAGCCCTAAACCCTACTTGCCCGATCCGGCGGGACGCGCTCTTCTCCCAGCACGAGTACCCCAGTCTCATGCTCCGATCAGCTATCCACTTCTTGCTGACTTGATCGCGCTGGCTTCTGAAGCTCCCGCGCGGTCATGTATCATCTGGCCAAATCGTTGTATACCTATGCGACGAGCAAAGAGGGTACGCTGGCAGCAACAGCCCCCCCGTTCATACGACCTCCCGCTGACTTCCAATCTACAGAGTACTCGGTGCTACTACTAGGTCTCGATAATGCCGGCAAAACGACCCTCTTGACTCAAATCAAAGCCCTCTACCAGCCTCGAGCCGATGGCGCCCCCGCGCCCAACCCCGGCAAGACCGTCCCGACCGTTGGCCAGAATGTCGCAACCATCGCTTTACCAGACATGAACCTCAAGATCTGGGATGTCGGCGGCCAGATATCGATGCGAGGACTCTGGCAAAGCTACTACACTAGCTGCCATGCAATTATCTTTGTGGTTGACAGTGCCGATGTAGGCCAGGATCCGGACATCACACGACTTCCATCCGCGTCAAGTAGGCGACCGAGCTCCATTGCTGGCCCCGCGCGGAGCTCAACCAACGGGAGCGAGCTGTTCACAGAGCAAAACGTGGGGATAAACGCATTGGGAAGTGACTTTGGACGCTTGGATGAATGTCAGCAGGTGCTCGAATCCGTCCTGCAGAGCGCAGATGTCGCTGGGGTTCCAATCCTGGTGCTGGCCAACAAACAAGATCGGGAGGATTGTGTCGAGGTTGTCCGCATCAAAGAGGGATTTGTTCGAAAGGTCTTCGAAGGAGAGACTGGAAGTGGGGTTCGAGATAGTCGCGTGCTGCCGGTCAGCGCGCTTCTTGGATCGGGCGTGCAAGCAGCGGTGGAGTGGGTGCAGAGCCGTGTCAAGTGGAATAAGGAAGGACGACCACCGGTGATGCGGTGAGCAGCGAACGTCCTCCTGCGCACATATGATTTGCATTTTGGCGTTTTGTGAATGGTAATACCTCTTGTCTTTAATATACCACCTATGAGACTTTGAGTCTGTCTGTATAGCTCGCGCAGTCTGCTGGAGACTCGCGTTTGAGAAATACTTCCAGGATCCCCGATGACAGAATAAGTCCTCGGGATAGCCTTGGAAGTCTCCTAGATATTTAGTACATAATGCGAGCACTTTTCTAGTGTCCAGATTTCTATTCCACCTAGTATCTTTCGTAGGACGCTTGACGCGTGTTTAATCAGTAAGCGGTACTCAGTAGCAAATATGATATGATAGTATAATACTGTAATCTAATAAATAGGACAACATCAAACTATGATATAACGCTGTACGATGATCGATAGTATAGCACCAGTTGCGACTGAATGTTGGCGATACGTCGGTGCGGCACCCACCAATGAGAGGCCACGAAGTATAAACTCCGCAGGCTGATGAAGTCAGAGCTTCTCGCCCAACTTTTTGTACTTCCCACCTTGACGCACGAGATTTCCACTCGATAGAGCATTCCAGTTTTCAAGCTGATTTGGGAAAAATCTGTTGGCTCTCTCGGAGCTCTGGCTTTGGCTCGCGGCTCCACTGGTTTGATGTCACTTCCCCTTCCATGACCCGATAGACACTGTTGCTCTGCATGAAACAGAAAGCAGATCGATGCATCCATCCAAAACATGCTTATCGCTAAAAAGCTATTTGCCACCCTAGCGATGAAGTCAGCCAGAGATCGCTTGACGTCAGCCACCGAGGGTCTGCATCAAGTCGAAAGGTAGAGGTATAAAAGCCCTACATCCGACTCCCATTTCCCTTTTCTCAATTAATCCTTAATCAGTCACCATTCAAATATCACAATGAGCACCTTGAACAACGTCGACTCTGTCGCCAACGAGAAGCAGGGCTCCTTCAAGCCCTCTGTCGCCCCGGATGGCCCTCAAACCACCAAAGGCGTAAGTTTAGGATAACCCCAAGCTTCGGATTACTCAATCGCTCATATCACAAACAGCACAAGCCCGGTATCAAGGTCAACGAAGCCGACCAGCGTCCTGAATACCACATGCAGGCCTTCCCTCCAGGAACCGCCCCAGCCAGTAACTCCTACACTCCCAACACCAACGACGTGGGCAGCCAGGCCAACAACCCCAATGTTCTCGGAAACGAGAACAAGGAGCCCACATACACATCTGCTGCCGACACCCTGGGTGGTGCCACCTCGGCAGATGTGAACACTGGCTTCGGAAAGCCCCTCCAAGGCCAAACTGGCGTCGAGCTGGCTCACGATGGCGCCCATGGCCGTAAGAAGCAATCATCTGGCTTGGAGGGTGTCGGTGCCTCTACAGCAGACCGAAGCGTCGAGCGCCAGTTCCCAAGCCAACGCGGATTGGAGAAGGAAGAAGCAGCAACCAGTGGCTCCCGCGGCAACAAGGCCGATCGTGCTGCTGAAGATTTGGACCCAGAGCCTGCTGAGACTTTGGATAAGGAGTGGAAGTACGAGCCTACCACCAAGCGCGACTAAAAGCCTTTTCTATTTCGCAAATTATATGATGAGTTTCTGGGGTTCGCATTACGGGGGATTTGGGCACTATATTGTACTATATCGAGCACGAGTTTATCCCTGCGCGTTATGAGACTATGAATATACTTCAATCAAAGATATTGAATTCTTTTCTTAATCTTCTCAAGGGTCCCAGAAAAAAGGCGCTCGTAATTAATGTATACGTTAAAATGCAGGGTATAGTTATTATGACCAAGGCCGGTTGTATATTCAGTTTCGGTCGGCAGGAGGACGCGATTTCTCAGCCGTCTGCTTTTTAGGCCAGCTTCGTGCGATATCAATATTCGCCCGAGGAAACCACATTTCCAGGAAAACGTAGATCAAAAAGTCAATGACCACGCACAGGCAGAACAATTTTCCTGCCCACACACCACATCCGTAGTATCTTTTGAGACGGTCAATGAGTGCGAAACTGCGAACGCGATCTCCACTGGCTTCCCAGCCCTGGCCAGGATAATAACCGTAAAATTCTTCAGGACTGATGTCTCCGGTGATACCTTGATAAACACGCTCGGTACGTTCCGCTACATCTTGCCAGGAGTACATCATCTTCACCTGGTCATGGAAGCGATCTGTTCGCACTTTGTTCGAACGCAAGGCTGCAATGGCTTTTCCAGTCGCGAACACCAGATCATCTTCTTCTGGTTTTGCGAACGTGGTCATATGTTGCGGCAAGACCTCAGGAATTCCACCGACACGGGTACATACCACGTATAAACCGCAACTAGCGGCTTCCACAATGACGGTTCCAAATGCTTCAGTCAAACTTGGGTGGAGGTAGATGTGACCTCGTACCATGACATCGCGAACTTCCTCGTGTCGAATAGAACCAAGCATTTCCACTTTGTCCTGAAGTACGTTCCTTTCAAGCATTTGTTCCAGATCGATTGCCTTTGGTCCCGAGCCGGCAATGATGAAACGAATGTTTGGATTCGCAGCCAAAATGCGGGGAATAGCAGCAATAAGCAGATCAGTTCCTTTATTGTAGAACAGTCGAGAAATAACAACAATCGTGATAGTGTCATTTGGCCCAATCGGCATAGGAGGTGGGCGGGGGTCTGGCGATCCAGGAAACTGTTCCGCAACGCGCATGTCATACGACAGAGGCCGGAAGTTCTCTGCGACTACAGCGTTTGGAATAACTGATACCATCAGTGGATCTAAGGACGCACGAAGAACGGTGTTCTCCTTGCTGATAGTTGTTAGTGGGCTTTTTCTGTTGGGGTCTCAACACGCATTCACATACCAGGTGTGGCTAACACAAATTGCATGGTCTACATCACTCAATGTGAATTTGAGAAGTTTGTTGGTTAGGATAGAAGCAGCATCAGCAAATCCGAAAAGAGAGTGATCTGTGAAGACCGTTCGTAGACCCATAGTTCTGGCGTGAAGAATTGCTTCAGCACAGAAGCTGCTAAGACTGACGTGGCCATGGACGATCTCGATTTGTTCTCTAATAAGAATATTGCGGAACATCGGGAAGAACGAAAATACTGTTGGGAAGGTCGTTTCACGGTAGATCACGAAGAATGGAACGTGATAGACTTTGAGGCCATTGGTGAGATATCGCACGCCCGTTCGGCCTTTGTATGCGTGTGTAATGATGATGACTTTATGCCCCCGGTCAATCAGTTTCTATTTTAGAAATCAGATTCCTGCTCAATAGAAAACAAATGTGTGGGCCCTGCTGGATTGCTCGCATACCGATGATACTTGATAGATGTGACTTTCAACCCCCCCTGATATGAGTTAGGCGGCCGGACTTGAGCTTCGAAAGGGTTCGCGGGACCATACCTGGCTGGGGGAAGAAGAAATCACTGACCATACTAATGACAGAAAGGCCCATGTTAGCTCGTTGTGAGCGCAAATGATTTCAACCAGACTCACGCAATATTATATGGCATTGTTGCGGTAGGGTTCGGGACGTGGCAATCGAGATAATGAGTCAATCCCGATTTTCAGCGCTTTCTACATTTCGTAGATATCATGCTGCAGCACGTATCGGCTTAATTCATTCCTCGAGTCTGCGTGTTCAGCTTGACACGTCGTGGGCATCGACGCGGTCCGCGATCGACGAAGAGCGGAACAGGAGGCGGAAAGCTCTAAATGGCTTAGCTCCATAAATCCTGCCGGCAATAAAAAATGGGGAAATTTCGCCGAATCTCGATTTTCCAGCTTCGTTGACGGGAATGCGAACAGCCAGAACACAGTCGCCAGATTCTAGGCAGCTGTGATTATCCAAAAGAAAGGATGGCTCCCTCTTCGACAAAGTCTCACAAACGGAAACGAGAGAACGACTCGTCTCTTCTCGCTACACCGAAAGACGCCAAGAAACACAAGAAACGCGACGACGTACACCCCGCAATACCTTCGGACGAGAGCAGTATCAGAAAGCACAAGAAGACCAAGGATGGAACAACCAGGGAAGAATCATCTGCTCCAGCTAAGAAAGCGAAAGATACGTCGTCAAAACGTACCAAGGAAGCTTCCACGAGCGGGTCTAAGGACAAGAAGCCCAAGAAATCGCGATCAAAATCACCAGATACGGACACGGACGCCGAAAAATCAAAGTCCCTGAGCTTGAAAGATGTCCCTGAGTCTTCCTCTGAGAGCGAGGGCGAAGTTGAAGACCAGACTCCCAAGAATAAACACGCCGGAATTTTGTCCAAATTTGAACGCACCAAAAGCGCTGCTAGCAAAAAGACGAAGAAAAGAAAAGTCGATACTGAAGAGCCGAAGGAAGTGACAGTCGAACCTGTTATTGCGAAAGGCCTTGAGCCACTGCCACAACCCGAAAACCCACCTGAAATCGAGGAAGCCCCGGCATATTCTTCTCTTCCTGCATGGTTAGCAAATCCCGTCCGCACCTCGGCAAAGGAACGTTCTCGGTTTTCAGATCTTGGAATTAAGCCAGATTTATTACGTATCCTGGAGCAGAATGACTACCAAGAGGCGTTTGCAGTCCAGTCCACGGTGATCCCGCTTCTCCTCGACGGCTCCAGCTCTCACCCTGGAGATGTGTGTATTTCTGCCGCGACTGGTTCTGGAAAAACTCTATCTTATGTACTTCCTCTTGTGACATCCCTCAACCCAAGACCGGCCTCTCGGCTAAGGGGTTTGATTGTCGTTCCGACGCGTGAGTTGGTGAAGCAGGCTCGGGAGGCCTGTGAGCTTTGCGCGTCTGGATCTCGTCTCCATATCGGAAGTGCGGTCGGAAACGTTGCCATTAAAGAAGAGCAGAAGTTGTTGATGAGAGTTGATCAGGTCCATAATCCTGCAACAGTCGCGCAGCGCCAGCAGAGCGGCTTGCAAGGAAATGATTGGATGGATTTCAACCTTGAAGACTGCGTTGCCGAAGCCGTTGATTCAAATGGATTCCTCCCAGGCTATATTCAAAGACCTGAGCCCAATGTGGACATCCTAATTTGTACGCCTGGTCGACTGGTAGATCATCTTCGATATACCAAAGGATTCACGCTCAAGCATTTAGAGTGGCTTGTCATTGACGAGGCTGATCGTCTGTTGAACGAAAGCTTCCAAGAATGGGTTGATGTGGTCATGGGGTCTTTGGATGCTCGACATGCACCTGAAACGTTTGGACCCGGTGGTGAAATTCTCTCGACTCTAGGCCTCCCTGTTGAAACGAAGCCTCCAAGGAAGGTGATTTTGAGTGCAACAATGACTCGCGATATCTCGAAACTTAATTCTCTGCGCTTGGCGAACCCTAAAATGGTCATTGTTGGGTCTGAAGACACAGCTAGTTCTGAAGATCCCTCCGCGAATGCAGATGCGCACTTCGCTTTGCCTGCTAGACTTCATGAACATGTTGTTCCCGTGAGCGATGAATCCCAAAAGCCGCTTTACTTACTACGTCTTCTTTTGTCCCATATCAAGATCAATGTGGGAGACGAATCAAAGAAGGCACTCAGCAGCCTCAGCTCGAGTACAGACTCGGACAGCACTAGCAGTGACGAATCCAGCTCAGACGAGTCGTCTGACGATGACACATCATCTTCCGGATCTGACTCTGATTCTTCTGGTTCTGATTCTGATTCTGACTCGGAGGATACCTCAGACGCAGACTCCTCTAGTGATGAATCGTCTGACGAGTCAACTGACTCCGATTCAGATGACACCCCACCCAAGGAAGATTTCAAGACTCGCATGGATTCTTCGAAGCCCACTGTATTGATTTTTGCCAAGTCCTCGGAATCTGCATCACGTCTTTCTCGGCTTATCTCACTCCTTCACCGGCCCCTCGCCAGCCAGATGGGTACAATTATCAAATCGAACAAATCGTCTGCATCTCGGAAGACTTTGACGGCTTTCCGTCAAGGACGAATCTCAGTGATTGTGGCGACTGATCGTGCCTCTCGTGGTCTGGATTTACCCACACTAACACATGTTGTGAACTACGACGTTCCAACTAGTGTTACGACATATGTCCACCGTGTCGGTCGAACTGCGCGTGCTGGCCGTGAGGGCTCAGCCTGGACCTTGGTTGCCCATCGTGAAGGCAGATGGTTTGCGAATGAAATAACTACCAACATGGAAGGTCGAATCACGCGTACAGCGGGAGTTAACCGGATTAATATGAAGACTGATTCTCTCAAGTCGCTTCAATCGAGTTATGCCCATGCATTGGACAAATTAGAGACCGAAGTGAAAGTTGGCAAGACACCCAAGCCACGATCTTCTTGATTAGCGTGACCGAGGTGACGCTAGCTAAGTACATGGACCATGTTGACGGATCGTTGCATAGCTGTATTATTACATCAAGACATTTACAATTCGAAGCGGTAAACAGTTGCAAAGACAAGCAGACATCTCCAAGCAACATATATCATTGAATGGATGCGTAGTATCTCCAAAAAACGTCCTGGTGTCGATCCATTAGCACATGAATTCTTTTTTTATTCTTGCCCTATATTTCCCTTTCTTAGGCTTTCTTAGGGCGTAACTCTCGAACGAACCTTGGGAGGCTCATAATTGTGCACATCAAAGGGAAAAAAAAGCATCCATGGATCGGATAATATTCTCAGTGCGATCGAAGAAAAGATCGTCCGGCATCATTGGGGGTTCTACCTATTATACCCCGCACGGCAAATTTATCTCAATTCGCTGGACAATTAAACATCGAAACGTTCCAAGGTTATAACAACCATGACACTCGACACGGGCTACCGCTTTAGCCATCCATTGAGCCCCGGAGAGTCTCATTGGATGCAGCAGTGACTTTTACTTTTATCTTGCTTCATCAAGCAAACCTGAGCAACACCGCGGAAAATGCCGACACCCCCGCGCGCTGATCAGTTGGCATCCTAGACCCAAAGTAGACCAAATTTCCGATTCAAATACCCGAATGGATTATCTGAGCGATGCTTAAAATCCTTATGTATTAGTCTTGAGTCCGCCCTTGCTTGAACATACTGCTGGGGTTCCCAGTCCCATTACAAGCAACCACTGAGAAACACAGGCCTCCGAGCTCTTCGTGATGGGCAGGTTATCCAATGTACTTTGGGCTGTCCTAGCGTCAGCCGCTACAAGCCAAGCTGTATTTTTCAAACCGCAAAATGAGTTCCAGGAAGTATCCGGAAAAAGCACTTCCTTTCCGGTGGATTTACGCCCTTGGTTCAACAACCGTGCTTTTGGGTTAAAACCCAACGACTCAAACTTTGACAACGAAGGAAGTTAGTAGCTTATAACCAAGCTGTTCAGTATATTCATTCGAGGCTGACGGGATGCAGATTCATATCCTGCTAGCGAAATTCCACCTGAAAACTTCTCATATGGAGGTTTCAATTATAGATTCTCGCCGTACAATGCAACTGGATTTGATAATGTGCTCACCGAAGGGCAGAAGATACGAGTCCCACGGTCCAAATACTTCAGCTTTCAGATGCTTACTGCATCAGAATCTGGTATGGCATCTGGCGCAGTGCTTGCAACATATGCCGATGGGACTTCGACAACAGGCCAATTACTGACCCCCGCCTGGAAGAACTGGCCATATCCTGCAGGTGGCGATCTTATATTCTCCTCATATCTCACCGAGAACAGCACGAACTATAACCGCACGAATATCTTCCAAACTATTAATTGGCTAGACTCCTCCAAAGAGCTTGTTGCATTGACGTTTCCTAATAGCATGGAAGGTGCCTCGACCTCACCAGGAGGAGCGAGTGTTGACACCAAGCTCCATGTTTTTGCCCTGTCGATGCTTCCAGTACCCGCGAAATTATCTCGATCGGTTCATTTGGAGACGCAATACGCTCGCTCCACTCAGAAATGGATTGAGGGAACAAACAAAACACAGATCGTTGAAGTTCTCGTCAACAATGTGGGCTCTTCATTTGCCCTGCGGGAGAATTCTGTGCGTGTGAGAGTAGAATCACCTGGTCTGAAAACAGTTCAGGAGGGTGTAATCAAAAGACTAGCACCTGGAGACCAGACGATTGTCGAGATTGGGGTACAAAATCGCCAAGGAGTGACCGAGGCAACCTCAGGACCAGCAACAATTACAATCGAGGGCCATGGGGTGACTTCTTCGAGATACACTTTCAAGGCAGTATATGGGATTAGTCCTTATGAAGCGACATATGAGTCTGTTTATAGTCATGAATCTCCAAGCTGGTATAATAATGCCAAATATGGTGAGTTATTTGCTTCATTTCGATTCTCCCCTTACCAAAACGATCGTCTTGCGCTGACATTCTGAAACCAGGCATATTCATTCATTGGGGTCTCTACTCTGTCCCAGGATGGGGAAATGTGGGGTCTAAGGAGAATTATGCAGAATGGTAAGCCTTGGGGGTTGCACATGAGGAAGTGAAATCACCGACTCTTAACTGACAAATGTCCAGGTATTGGTGGTGGCTTGGGTTGGGTCCCGATTATCCTACCGATGTTTACGACTATCATCTCAAGACCTATGGGCCTGACCTTGTGTATGACGACTTCATCCAAAATTTCACTGCTGATGCTTGGGACCCTAAAGAATGGGTGGACCTCTTCGCGGACGCTGGGGCAAATTACTTTGTTCAGACCAGCAAGCACCATGAAGGGTATGCTTTATTTGATCTTCCGGAGAATGTCACGAAGCGAACATCCGTGGCTTTGAACCCGCATCGCAATATTGTTCAGGTAAAGCGGTCATTTCGGAAATTGATTGATGCAATGCCTGCTAACTTGTACTCGTCAGGAGCTGTTTGATGCAGCAAAGAAATACCAACCTGCACTTCACCGCGCTGTGTATTACTCACTGCCCGAATGGTTTAATCCTGATTATCATCGTTATGGATTTGATCAATGGCCTGGAGGTAAAAAATGAGACTACCCGACGTTAGAACCTATCTAACAGAAATGGCATCTAGGGAATGCAACAAATCCCTTCAACAATCAAACATTACCCTACACTGGATGGGTCCCTCTTAATGACTATATTACAGATAAGATGGTCCCAGAGATGAATACATTGGCTGACATGGGCACGGAGATAATGTGGTGTGACATTGGCGGCCCGAACCGAACAGTTGAGTTCGCCTCTTCTTGGTTCAATAAGGCTGCAAAGGAGAATCGCCAGGTGGTTATGAATGCTCGCTGTGGGCTACCAGGTAAGTGCTCGAATGTATAGCAACAAATAGAATGCCTAAGTTGACAACACTCCCCAGGGGACTTTGATACACCTGAGTACGCCAAGTACTCTGCCGTTCAGACCCGGAAATGGGAGACGAGTCTCGGTATGGATCCATTCAGCTATGGATTTAATCGAGCAACGCCTCTAGCAAGCTACATGAATGCCAGCTCGATAGTTACGTCACTAATTGACATTGTCAGTAAGAATGGTAATTTTTTGCTTGACGTGGGACCCATGGCCAACGGAACTATTCTGGATACCGAGAAGAAACACCTGCTCCAAGCGGGAAAATGGCTCAAGAGTCACGCGGAGGCTATTTACAACACTACATATTGGTTTGTGACGCCGGAAGAAGGTGACAACATAAGGTTTACAGTGTCCCAAGATGCATTCTATATCCACACTCTGGCAAGGCCAAATAGCACTTTGGCCCTCTCAAGCCCGGTTCCTTGGGTGAAAGGGGATAATGTCAGTGTTGTGGGCGGCAGAATGCATGGGGCCACTATTCCCAGCAGGAAGTCAGTGAATGGATCATTGATCTTGTCAGTCAGCAGGGAGATTGCTGCCGCCGATCAGTTTGCTTGGGTTTTCAAGATCCCTTACTAGAAATCCAAATGGACCGATAGAGAATTTTACAATCCGCCAAGGCTTAGCAAGAACTTGGAAGCTTTGTCATATTTTCCCGGGGCCTATTGTAGTATTAGAAAGAGTACGATTAGGTCATTAAACAGGTATAAACAAGCAGGCTAAAAACGGGCGTTCTTCTAATTGACTCGGCGGGCACGGAGCTCTCTCTATTGTGTGATGCCGCTGGTCCATTTAGCCTAAACATTGAGACTAACTCATGACGATGTCGCATTTTTCTGAAGTCCTTCGATAGCAACTGGGAATAAACCTCAGTGCTAGCATAAATGGCTTCTCGGTAGCTGTCTGTCCCTTTGGGTTATTTCCTCTATTCTGAATCCACCCCCTATTATCCGTGGTTCAATTGTCTCAATAGCTATGCCAGCCGGTCCAATCTTGATTTCAGGCTAAAAGGACATAGCTGCAGGTGCATAATTTTGCGGAGGGAACCCCGCATGGGATGATCTCGCCGTATTGCGAAGATCAGCAGCTTTGCATACCCGATTTGGCATAATATGGGGAACTTGCATAGACCTCGTGGGGGTATTCATCCGAAGTCTCCCCGGTCGGTTCTTGGGGTATAAAATCTATTGGGAGACACCAAGGATTCAGAGGAAGAAGGCAAAAGAACAACCAGCAGAAGCTGGCTCTCTCACTCGATGTCTTTCGCTTCACGCCTTGTGGTGCTGGCCTCTTTGGTCCCAGCCATCCTGGCCCAGTATAACACTTCTTACAAGGATTACTCAACAGACCCTCAACCAGACTTAGATGAGTGGACAGTTGGGGTGTTTGGAGGACTTAGCTTTCCTAACTGTGCCAATGGTCCACTCAGCCAAAATCTGGTCTGCAATTCATCGGCGAGGCCCCAGGATCGAGCTGCAGCCTTGGTATCACTCTTTACGCTAGAGGAACTTGTCAACAGCACCGGAAACGATATTCCGGCAATTCCACGCCTCGGATTACCCAAATACCAGCTCTGGAACGAGGCATTGCATGGTTTAGATCGTGCCAACACATCTGATTCAGGCGAATATAGCTGGGCGACCTCCTTCCCATCGCCCATTCTTTCTATGTCGGCTTTGAATCGCACTCTGATTAATCAAATTGGTTCCATTATCTCCACCCAGGCTAGAGCTTTCAGCAATGCTGGAAAGTATGGCTTGGATGTATGGGCACCTAATATCAATGCCTTTCGACACCCTGTTTGGGGCCGAGGCCAAGAAACGCCCGGTGAGGATGCCTACTGCTTATGCTCAACATATGCATATGAGTATATCACGGGTATCCAGGGAGGAGTCAATCCGGAACAGCTTAAGATAGTGGCCACCGCAAAGCATTTTGCGGGCTACGACATCGAGAACTGGGGCAATCATTCGCGCCTTGGCAACGATTTGATCATCACGCAGCAAGACCTGGCTGAGTATTATATGCCTCAATTCATTTCCGCAGTTCGAGATGCCAAAGTGAACAGCGTGATGGCATCCTATAATGCAGTCAACGGTGTCCCAAGCTCAGCTAACACTTTCTTCCTTCAAACTCTCCTTCGAGACAGTTGGGACTTTGACGGATATGTCACTTCGGATTGCGATTCAGTATACAATGTGTTTAATCCACACGAGTACGCGAGCAACATTTCTGCTGCCTCTGCAGACTCCATGCGTGCCGGTACCGACATGGACTGTGGAACCTCCTATCAATATAATCTCAACCAGGCTTTCCTACAAGGCGAAATCTCTAGGAGCGAAATCGAAAGGGGCGTCGTGCGAATGTATTCGAGCCTTGTGCGTCTTGGTTATTTCGAAGGAAACACAAGCTTGTATCGTGATCTGGACTGGTCTTCGGTGACCAAAACAGATGCGTGGAATATCTCCTATGAAGCCGCCGTCGAGGGAATTGTTATGTTGAAAAATGATGGCACATTACCACTGTCTGATAATATCAGTAGTGTTGCCCTGTGAGTACAGAGACATTTGTTGAAATCGAAACCCTGACTGACATTTGATCCTAGTATCGGACCGTATGGAAATGCAACAACCCAGCTTCAAGGAAACTAGTGAGTCCTCTTGAATCAACGCCGGCTATCATGGTGTTTGGCTTAGATGACATTGCCCTGAACAATATTGACTAATATTCCTATCAACCGCAGCTATGGGCCCGCGCCGTACCTTACCAGTCCCCTTGCGGCGCTAGAGGCATCCGATCTACGCGTAAATTATGCCTTTGGTACCAACATCTCTTCTGAAGACACGAGTGACTTCTCGGCTGCTATCACTGCTGCCCAAAAGTCAGATATAGTGATCTTTGCCGGTGGAATTGACAATACTGTTGAAGCCGAGGGCGTGGATCGGCAAAATATCACCTGGCCAGGCAAACAGCTCGAATTGATCAGCCAGCTGAGTGGCCTCGGGAAACCAGTTGTCGTTCTCCAAATGGGAGGTGGCCAAGTCGATTCCTCTTCTTTGGAGGCCAATGGCAATATCAGCTCTATTCTTTGGGGAGGATACCCAGGCCAGTCTGGTGGGCAAGCCCTACTAGATATCATTACTGGAGTACGTGCACCTGCTGGTCGATTAACAGTCACCCAATACCCTGCCCACTACGCAGAGGAATTTCCAGCAATCGACATGGACCTTCGACCCAATGGATCTAATCCTGGTCAAACATATATCTGGTATACGGGGACTCCTGTGTATGAATTTGGCCATGGGTTGTTCTACACCACGTTCGATGCCTCTCTTTCAAAGTCAAGCTCCGCCAAAGCAACTTATGACATAGAAGACCTGCTCACGCAGTCGCACTCTGGCTATAATGCTGTCGAGCAGACTCCTTTCTTGAACTTCACAGCGGACATCACCAACTCTGGGGATGTGCTCTCTGATTACACTGCTATGCTCTTTGCCAACACGACCGCTGGGCCCCAGCCCCATCCTAACAAGTGGTTGGTAGGCTTCGACCGTCTTGGCTCGCTAAAGCCAAGTGATACTCAAACTCTCACCATTCCGATTTCGCTGGATAATGTTGCCCGCACGGATTCCTTGGGAAATAGAGTCATCTACCCCGGCAAGTATGAGTTGGCGCTCAATAACGAGCGTTCGGTGGCTGTGCCATTTACTCTGACAGGAAGTGCAGCTGTTCTGACAAAGTGGCCTCTCGATAAACAACAGATTCCCCCTGCATGAGCCCATCAAATAAAGTTGTAGATAGCTCTATAATCCATTCTTTCTCCAACGTGATCGGGTGTAATTGTATAGTTCCCTTCGGAACACGCTAAGTCGGCGCCGGTTCGCCTCCGCGCTGTCAGGCCGATGGATGCAGCCCTAAAGCCTTAATTTTCTCAATAATCAAGTTCCCTAAAATTTGTTGATAAAAGATCGAGTCCGGAGTACCCCAGAGGCCCATACGGACACCTGCAGTCTCAGGCCGCGAAAGTGCAAATGTGGGGACGATTATTGGCCGATGATTCCAAGTCCGCCGATTCCCCGCAATTCCGCGTCCGCATCTTGCAACTTGGATCTTCGTGGGCTCAAAGATGGAAGCCAGTCTACCGGAGCCCAACTTGGGCGCTTCGAGCTCCGGTGCTTCTGCATCCGCGCGAGGGCCGCTTGCTGGAGGCCGCCAGATCACTCGCAATCGAGCAAGCTACAGCTGCCACGCTTGTCGCCGGCGCAAGGTGAAATGCGACAAGGTAGGTCCCCTTGCATAGTCGTGCTTCTGACTATGGCTTGGCTAACGAATTATGTCTCACAGGTACACCCGATCTGCGGAAATTGCGCCAAAACCGGAGCCGAATGCGTTTACGATGCGTCGTCGCAGAAGCAAGACACCGCGCGCGAACCCTCGTCACAGAGCCCCAAAGGCGTCAAGCGTAGGAGGGGCGAATCGCGAAGCTGGGATGACGATGTCAATGAGCTACAGTCTATTTATGGCCATTTAAGGCACAAGGAAGAATCGGCGCATAGCCCAGGGAAATCCGATCCACGCGCAATCGAAGCTCGCCTGGACAAGCTGATGTCAATGATAGAGAAGATTGGTGGCACGAACCAAGCTCGCGATTTGGCTGAAAAACATGCCAAGGCGCCTAGCGCTATGGTAGAGTCGGCTCTTTTGGAAGAATTGCGACGAAGTAATGATCAGAATGCGAAGACCGCCTCCTCGCGGCCCTCCAGTCCGCATCGTGCCGGCGTAGAACCATGTGGGGAAGAGTTTCCAATACCATCGGGTCAGGCAAATGATCTTGTGGATCCAATCGGTAGCTTGAATCTAGGACATCTGAGTCTTGAGGATGGTGGCAGATCAAGGTGCGTCGAATATGAGTATTTTTGGCTCTCTAGCTAATCACAGCTTAGATACGTCGGCACTACTTACTGGGCCTATATTTCGCATGAGGTATGCTATAGACTCATTGAGCACCTCTCATCAGGATAATCACTCACATAGCATACAGATCAATGATCTGAACCAATTACTTAGAGACCAAAACCGCTCTCATGACCAGCCTTCCGACAATGTGTCCGAAGACTCGCACGATCCCATGAATGGACACAGAGCGTGGAGAAGCCCGATGGAAAGCTCTCCGCTGCCGCCCATGGGTCGATCGCGAGTTGGATCTTTCCAGCGATCCATCATTTTTCCCTCTGCTGGTGATTCACCCACCGGCACTCTCAAATCTATTGAGCCTGAGATGCTTGAGCACGTACCAACCAGACGGCAGAGCCATATACTTTTCAAAGGGTTCATGTCCGGAGTTCATGCAATCAGCCCCGTCGTTCATCCGCCAAGCGTCTTGAAACTCTATAACTCATTCTGGGACTGGTACGATTACAGTAGTTACTCTGGTGAATCATGCCCAAATCCGTCATTCATTCCGCTTCTTTACGCAATTTGGTACGGTGGCTCTGTGACTATATCTCTGCGAACCATCAAGACCGAATTTCAGGCGGCTTCTCGCTTTTCATTGTCGTCTATGTACCACGAGGAAGTCACTCACTGGCTCACCAAAATATCTTTCCCTCGAAGTCCGTCGCTACAGGGATTGGCTGCCTACCTTCTTGTTCAAACTATTCTGTCAAAGGAAGAGGAACCATTGACAAGCAGTTTATTTGTCAGTCTTGCCATGAGAGTGGCGCAGACTATGGGGCTTCATCGCGATCCCGCAAAGTTTGGGATTGAACCTTGTGAAGCTGAAACCCGTCGCAGAATGTGGTGGCACATCATACACATGGACGGTGTCGTAGCAATGTCAAGCGGCTTGCCTCCACTGGTAAGCGACGAGAATTACTGGGACGTGCGAGAGACCAGTGAAGTCAAAGACACTTTACTTGGCACTTCAGTGGCCGAAACATATGAACAACTTATCGCTTCAAAGCAGCGCATACCTGATAACCCAGACAAGCCATCTGTTTGCGGTGGCTCATCCACCGTCAATGTCTATTACATGACCGTTAGGGGAAAGTATGCGATGGCTCGTAAGTAACGCGACTCTAACGCTCTCGGTTTTGTCTAATCTCTATCATAGGTGCTGTACGCCGTATCCTCAAAATTCAATTAGGCACCAAGCCGGTCACCCGAAAGGATATGGAAGATCTTCGGGCAATTTTATTTGATCTCCAACACAAATTGAATTCAATTGTGCACCGCATACCGGAGGGAAACCCAGGAGATACCTCAGGTGCAGTTGGCAGAGCCATGTCAATGTCCAAGTCGCCCATTGACGTAAATGTACCGGAAAAGGATTCTCTCGGAGAAGGTCTGAACGGATGCGCAGAGCAGTTTCACACTCCAGTTTTAGTTTCATTCCATAAATGGGCTAAAATTATCTTGGGGCTGTATATTGACAAGGTAATAAATGTATTCTCACGATCGATTTTCATTCTTTGACTGACGATGCTTTTAGGCCTACTGTGTCGCATACCAACCATTCCTCAAGAATGCTCGAAGTAAAATTTGGCCCGCGGCGCGACAGAGGTGAGCAGTTGAACCACTTCAAACAGAAAAAACCATAACATTGACTTCAAATCTTAGTGCGCTTCGCCATTGCCATGGGTTCATGGAGAAATTCATCCAATTGGCAACTGACCCAGACTTCCAGCCATTTCACTGGAGCTGGCCGGGGTAAGATTTCTTCTTGAATACTGAGTTATGCCTGCTGACGAATTCTTGAAGAAACCATCAACCTATGCATGCAACAATGTACGATGCCCTTGACATTCCCCAATGACCTTGGACATCTCATTAATATCTCGCAGGATCATGCTTATCGACCTTTATGAACGACCTTACAGTCCCGAGGCGCCAAAGTCGCGAGCTTTTATCGATCGCATACTCGCTATATCGGGCCCTGATGGCGGTGTTGTTGGTGGCGAGGATGGTATCTCAACCCAGCGGCCACTCAAGGATGGCGGGCGGGAGGCCTGGGACATGATCCGCCGTCTACGCCAAAAAGCGTGGCAAAAAGCTGGCTTGAACCCTGGGATTCTTTGGACAGAAGAAGATCAATTCCAGGCGGGCGTTACACCTCAAACCGATGAATCTCGCCATCTGCACGATCCAACTTATTCGGGTCTATCTTCTCTAGCGGCCTCGCCAATCCCAGCAACATCTCCACATCAACCTTCAACCCCAGACCCGCAATTGACCAACTTTAATCGGATGTTCTATGACATGACTCGCCGCCATGCACTTTCCACATACCCTTCAGCAGCCATGAGGCCGAGCCCCTTGCGATATTCCTACCAAGCTCCAGTTAGATCATCCGATGCTCTTCCTGCGCCTCGATACAATCATAACCCTGCAGCCACCGCGTCTACAGCTAGGATGTCTTCGGCGGCGGCGGGTTCTTCGCCTGAAGTTCTATCACCTTTACAGACTCCTTTGTCCTATTCTCCACCAAACCCTCCTTTGCAGCCTCCAGTACTTCCAGCGCCGCGAGCACATGGTGCAGCCTCATTTGCTGGAGGTCAAAGCCCCCAAAATGCATCCTTGATGGATCCAATCTCCCCCAACCCGCCTCCCATGAGCGTGCCTACTCCTCCATCAATGGTTGATCCAAACTTGAATTTCGACTGGGATCAATGGGACGCCGTTTTCGGTCAACATCTGCCTGTCGCCGACGAACTGATGGAATTGGACCCTGCAATTGGCCTTGAGTTTGCAAACTTCGGAGTGCCCATGGATAGTGATGTTGATCAAAATGGCATTTCTCCGCCAAATCAGCCGAATCACTGGGCTGGACACATGAATTAGACAGATACCCTTTGTTTCTCGCCTCGAAGATTCGTAATGAAGTATAGACGAGTGATGATTAGAAGATTTTCGAGATTGGCGTTGAAGCAGGTATACAATAATACAGCATATTCTACGATGAGATCACGACAGCAAAAGTAACATCTTTTGTAAAAAGTGAACTGTACGAGGAGCATAGTAGTTTAATTCGTGAGGCGTAACTCTTGACGATCAGAGAGATCGGTCAATTCTGATACGAAGATGCGGGGTGTTAAAAGCCAGAACAGACAAAGGCCTGGCGGGGGAAAACCTCAGCCATCCCGCGTCATATCTCGCCGTACATGCAGATCGGTCGCGTTTCTTCATAATTTTTCTTCATGTCAAGTGCATCTTTCCAATCGCCCATTAGGTTCAATTAATCTAGACCTTGATCTCCTTGAGACCGTGCTTCCAGAGAACAGCGAAGGGGGTGACACCGTCCTCACGGAAGTCAATCAGGACGTGCCTAAAAGAGGTCAGCATCAATAACTCGTCAGAATATCAGGTTCGAGGTCCAACTTACATAGCATCGCCATCCATGGACTGGCCCATCATGACATCGTAGTTGTCGTAGTTACCGGTGAGCTTCTTGATAGCACCGGCAGCGTTGCCCTTGAACTCAGCAATGCTCTCAGCGCTAGCACCGCTGGTCTCGAGAGCCTTCAGGATCTTCTTGACGTAGCCTATATAATAGTTGAGTGTTAAACATATATTCACAGATAAGATAATCACTTTCAAGATGAAAGGATAGTAGGCGTGGAGTATTGAGATACGTACCCTTAAGGTGACCCCTGAAGGCGTCCTTGGAAGGCTTCAAGCCCTCCTCAGTCTTGAGCCAGACAAGACGGAACTGGTCCTCGATGTCGTGGACCATAACAGACTCGCCCTCACCACCAGCATCATCACCACCGTCCTCAGCAGAAGGGTTGGCGCCCTCGAGCTCGAAGTCCTCGCCTTGCTTCTTCAAGTACTTGCGGCAGTCGGTCTCCCAAAGGATAGGGCAATCCGGGGAGGGGTTGATCTTGAAGGTGTCCGAGAGAAGCTCGTCTCCGGAGAGGATATCCTGTAAATATTCATCAGCAAGGTGCCCCAGATTGTAGTTTTTTTGGACGATTGAGCCAACAGTGAGGCGCGAGTGTTGACAATGCGAGAACATACAGAGTAGATAATCATGGTGATGAGGATGGAGAGGAATGTCTTGAACAAAGGGGAAGAAAGAGGGCGAAGAAGGGACAACAAAAAAAGGAGGGGGGGGGAAGTTTTTTTTCTTAGTGGCGGATGAAACCACAAATTGGTGGGGGAGTTTGCCTTGTTTGCCTCCCCGGGTCACGGGACGCGCTCGGACTAAATCGCGCTTGCGCTAAGAATAAATTGACTCTTGGGCTGTGATTAGGAGAAGTCGGAAGGGTAGGACTTTTGCAATTTGCAGGATG